>OZ024917.1:65824891-65859891 GCA_964017125.1 Flabesymbios commensalis | reverse complement strand
TTTTTAGACATTTACTGTTATATATTATGAGTTATTGAAAATGAATCAGGCAGTAGTTAGTTAGGCATCACATCCAGACATTTACTGTTATATATGAGTACTTGGAGATGAAGCATAGAGTAGTTAGATATAATTTCCATCCCTGGCGATAAGGTGATACTGATACCCACAGCCCCCACATACTTAGGGGGGGAATACACCCACCATCAGATGTAAGCCGAGCACATGTGCCAGATGAAAGAAGATAAAGGAATGTCAACACCTACCAGTGAATCTAGATGATCGTCAGACAGCAGGTAAAAATCTTAGCCCTTAGAGCACTGAACTAAGAAATTTAAATTTTCAGTCACTTGAATTGTATCTCGCTACCGCGATTCACAGCTTCAAGTGACTAAAAATTATTTGAATTTGCTGAATTTAAGTCAAAATTATGATTATCGCAAATTTATTATATATTTAAGTAATAGCTTGTAATATAAGGCCATTAAAAGATTACATAAGAAAACAATACTAAAGTCAACATTAGTGTTCTAAGTGTTAATCGGTGGAAAGGTGAACAATGGTTGTCTACTAGTATTCTGTGAAACTCAATCACCTCGACCTCCTTTGTTTTCACCGAGCTGGCTAATACAATGAAGTATCGAGAATGGTTCATATATAACTTTGTTTTCACCGAGTGAAGTCACTGCGTTTCACAGAATTGTCGTTCATCTGAAAGTTGATATGTGCAACTTCCAGCTTCAACTGACGAGATATGTCATGTTTATAAAAATATACATTTCTTATCTGAATTATTTGATCAGTAAATAATTTGACCTTTCAGTGCGGTGATCGACTTCAGACGTCAGAATCTTACCTCTGTTGACGTCAGATTCGGACGTCTAAAGTCGATCTCCGCACTGAAAAAGTAAAATATCTATAATGGCCGTAGACCCTAAACATAGGTTTTCATAACATGATTTCAAATTGGAAACAACTTGATACCCTCTTTTTTTCATATAAAAATATTTCAGTGCTTCAAGGGCTAACTGTTCTCCTGGTATCTGTCTAAATGTATTTGTTGTATAATTATTTCATCTCGTTTGATTAACCTTTGTTTGTGAATTTCTGAGCAAATTTTCAAATCAAGCGAATGAAAGTGACCTCATTTTATAAAATATGCAAATATACTGTATCAAATGAAGGCTGGAAAAGTCATTTTTCTATATGCCACCATTTTGAATGAATATTACTCAACATTTTTGCGACAAAGCAAAGCTACAACTAGGATTACCCAGTGTTTTTTTCCAGGCTGCATCATAGAGACCAAAGTGTTATAATTTCCAGAGGAAAATAAACGGGATAAATCTAATCTGGGATCAGTTGAAAAAGATACGCAATGCCACATAAACCCAGAGTCTAATGTTTTCAGAGACGATCAGAATCCTTGGCGCTGTGCTGACATTATGTTTAAGTAACGCTGATATTTCTCCCCGCAGGCGGTGATGCCACCTAGTGTTTGGAATAGAACTACAAACAGTCACGTGCGCAGCTGATGATACCCGGATGTATAAAGATGGCGGGCGGAAGGTTGGAAACATCCCAGGACCGACCCAGCTGTCCAACGGGTTTATTGACTAAATATTGCCTGCTGTTTTTCAAGACGTTCATCATCCTCTTGTGTTTAGCTGCAACTCGCCTGACACTCAGGTGAAATTATGTAAATATACAAGAAGTCTCTTTTATCATGTTACCTAGAGCTTCATGGTCTTCCGCGGTGGCGCATTCAGCTTGGTGCAGGTTATTAAACCTCACACCGCTAATAACGACTATATTTAAATATAGGCGTTTTAAGTTTTATTTGCCGATCAAATCACTGATAGTGGGAATGAAATGAGTGTTTGGTCTCAAATTACACAAATATGAATAATTTTCACCCTGGGTGAAAAAAACTGAATTATATGATGAACTTTATTATTTTAATTTAGCAGGTTACCGGCTGAAGTGACTGAATCCCTGTTGGGTGTATTTGTTTTTTGTCGTGATTTCGCATTGTATGATGCTGCATACTGTTTGTTTATTGTGTACATCATCATGCCCAGTACTGAATCAATACAGACTATGATGAACATAAACCACAAACAACTTTTCTAGTCAATTTAAGAGAGTAGGGTAAACTGTCGATTTCTGGTTTCCCTCACATGTCGTTTACTTCAGCCTTACCAATATTTCTGGATGGATCTTTTATATACGTACATAATCTGGAGAACATTATATGTCTGCCTTCATGAACATGTATATGTGTTTTTTGATGTGTAGCAACAATTATGCCATCCCCAGGGAGTTGAAACAATACGCATATACACAGATCCGTTGAGGAGAGGATAAATGTGGAAGTCGGTTACAAAATCTTTACAATACTCGATATCAGACCAATACAAACTCAACCCCACCCCACCCTCTCCCTCGTTTCACTTTAAAAAATACAGCTACAGTCTGATATGTTCTCTTGGCATTATACGTACAGACATTGCTTTCTGACTGCAACCATGATAACAGATGCTAAAACACATCTTCCAGATAGGGCTCTGTCCAGGCAGCTAACAATTTAATTCTTTCTGCGCGGTGATTGTCTGTATACGTCAGAATCTGACGTCTGCAGACGTCAGATTCTGACGTCTGTGGCCCTACTCAAACTCCAGATTCTGACGTATACAGACGATCTCCGCACTGAAAGAATTAAAATATTTATAATAGCCGTCAAATTCATCAAATTGAAAAAACCCTTTGGTCTGCATAGTTTATACAGGACTATTTCAGCGTTAGAAGGGTTGAGTCTTCAAGCTCGCGATCACATAAATGCAAATGCATGGCATATATTCAATAAAACACATTTAATGAAAGATAATATAATCCATCATAATAAGGAGATTTCATTTCAGATATTAGACTTGAGTATTTTTTAAAAATCAAACCCATTTCTTTCACATTGAGGAGGGAAATCTGGCAGGAGTTCACATCGAATTAACTCTTACAACGCTGAATTATTTTTGCATAGACAATGGACACTGAAGGGGGTTTTTCAATTTGAAATCATCATCAATGTCTTAGTTGGCTCATTCCGCTTCAGTTTAATACTTATGTTATGGGTCTACGGCCATTATATCTCTTTTTACTATTTCAGCGCGGTGAACGACTTTATACGTCAGAATCTAACGTCTGTAGACGTCAGATTCTGACGTATAAAGATTCCCTAGCTTAAAGGTTGAGGTTTTAGTCAATGTATTTTTTGTGAGAGTATAAGTGCAATGCGTTTAAAAGAGTCTGCACAAATCAGGTCAAGTTTCTAACCTGATAATTTTGAGAAAAAACCTAAGCCTAAATAGGTCCCGTCTCTTTTTCTATGGCATACAATTTTAAAAAGTCAACCAAGGCGACATTAACATGTTACTATTAGGCTAACCTCTTGGAGTTTGAGTAGGGCCACAGAAATATCTCAATACGCGACCAGTATTTCAGGCATTATTAACTCATTATTTACATGCTGGGCCACCGTCTGCAACGCTTGCCCAACAATCAACCGACACAGAGTCAATGTTTCGCGTTTTCAGGAATTCGACCTTTTGTGGTGCCTGTTGGCCACGATCCGCATTATAGGTGGGATCCCAGCAAACGCGACGCTGGGCCAATATTAAACCAACAGAGGGTGAATGTCTCGTATTAGCCGGGATATTGTGAGTCTCAGGATAAATCCCGTGTTGGTCTGAATTATATGATAAAACAAGAAATGAAAGGGGTTTAGGAAACATTTGCGTACATGTAGGCTAAAATGGGCCAGGAGAACATCCTGAAGATGGTGAAATGAATGAGATGACACTGCCCTCCAGACACAATATTCGAAATTCGAGGTCTAGCGGTCTGAGGCCGAGTACACTACCTCTCGGTCACAGAGGCTCCCCACAATATTAAATCTTTACGAGTGAGACACTTGTTGTTCATTTGAAACTTGAAGGCCAGAGCGGGGTTCGAACCTGAGATCTCCAGGCCCCCGCCCTCTGAAATATGATAGAGAATGGGCGAGGTCGAGCAGGTGTTCCCCCCTTCCCAAGCTGAACACGCTAAACCATTGCTGATTTAATGCTGGGCCAGCGTTGTAAACCAACATTGGGTCAATGTGTAGTGTCTGCTGACTCCCCTCGTAGAATTCTGGCAGGCTATTATCACAGGAAGCACTGGACGTTCACCTAATGTCCTTTTAGTATTGGGCCGCCGTCTGAGACGCTCACCCATCAAAAAAACAAACATCGGTTCAATGTTTTGTGTTTTCTGTGATATACCACCCAATAAACATGATAAATGACGTTGAGCCGGCATTTGCTCAATGTTGAGCCGTACACAGTGAGGCTGACCCACCATTAACCATTCTAGTTCTGATATATTTCCTCTAAGGTGAATTAAAATGATTTTTATAAAATACAAAAGTATAATTCCTGAAATGAAAGCTGAAAACCAATTAATCGTGATGGATTATATCATCTTGTATGCAAATAATATTAGCAAAATTATGTCATGTGGCGCAATTATGTGACGGTAGAGCTTAAAGAGTCAAGACAATGTTGGTTCCCCAGCAAACAAGAGACGTTGAACCGTTGTTGGATTAATGCTGGGCCATAGTCTACGACGCTGTACCGTCATTGAACCAACATCAGGTACGCATCTTGTTTTCTGCCCTCGCTTCATTGAGCCAGCATTGGCTTAATGTTGGGTCGTAATCTCTGACACTGTCCCACCATAAACCTTCCCAGCACGCAGCCATTCACGCTCATTTTTATTCACCTTGAGATGAGAATTGCTGCCGCAATTCCCATCTCAAGGTGAATATAAATGTCCTGGTTTGATAACATCAACAATTATAATATCTCAAATGAGAGATGATAATGTCCTTATTCAGGTGAATATACCATAAGCGGATTTAATGTGTATTTTCGTTCATATCATGGGGAAATTGTAAACTATACATTTTTGGAAGCTTTGTTGATATATACTGAATCCAAAAACCAATGTTTCTATTTTTTCAAAACAGCCTATGGTGGCCATCTTTAATTTACAAAAAAATGGTAAATTCAACTTTAAGATGAAGTGCATTATAATTTAAGATATCGCAAACATAGTAATTCCATGGCGGCCATTTTGAAAATCCAAGATGGCCACCATGCATAGCCTGTTCAGAAAAAATGTTTTTTTTTTTAGATTTAGTACATATCACACAAAACGCCAAGACAACAACGGCAAACATGAGATGAAGATCTATTGATTGTTTAATGCTGGCACAGCGTAGTACAACACTACACCAACATCGGGTCCGGATCTTGTTTTTGCTGGGCTCTGCACTCGCTGGGATTAGAATTCTGGCTGGCTGACAGCGCTTATGATCCGGACGCACCACTTGAAAGGGGAGTAACGGTAGGGATTATCACGTGGGTACGCAATCAATCCGCCAGATATCAGTGTCAGCCTCAATATATAGCATCACAGAGAAGTCTGAAAACACCAGGTATGATGCCAATGTTGGTTAAATGCGACACTGGCTAAATGCCGTGTGTTTGATGTAGCCTGAATGAGACATGTTAACTACTGTACCTCAGCCAGTACATGTACAGGACCAGTCAAAAAAAACAGAAAGCGTATATTGGAAACAAACTGAACTGACTGTGGTTTTAGGTCACCCTTGTGCACATATAGGCTAAATAGGGTCAGGATGACCTTCTGAGGATGGCGACATGAATTAGATGGCACTGCCCTCCAGACACAGGATTTGAAATTTGAGATCTGGTGGTCTGAGTGTGAGCACGCTACCCTCAGTCACGGAGGTTCTCAAGAATATTCAATCATTACGAGTGAGCGGGGAAGAAACATTTTGTTTCTTTGAAACTTCAAGACCAGAATGAGGTTCGAGCTCGCGATCTCCGACTTTCCAAGCAGGCGGTTTTAACCACCGCCCTGGCGTATATTGAAATAACTCCATAACCCAGATGAGTGAGAAAATGCGATAATATTATATCATTTAATTGTGTTGTAAATCATGAAAAATATGATAATAATTAGCTTACCGCAATTGAGAACAGAGGATAAAAGAATTGCCAAACGTAGATTAAAAGTTGATCTAATATCTGATACATTGAATAAAGTTGTGCTTTTTAACCCTTCAACACGGGACCGTCTTTGGACGTCAGGGTGTGACGTCTATAGACGTCAAATGCTCTCGTCTGAAGTCGATCCCCGCACTGAAATAATTACACATTTATAACCGCTGTAGACACAAAAATGAAATGAATCGGGCTTTAGGCCACCTTTGTGCACATATAGGCTAAACTGGGCCAGGATAACCTCCTGAGGATGGTGAGATGATTGAGATGACACTGTCCTCCAGACACAGGATTCGAAATTCGAGCTCTGGCGGTCTGAGGCCGAGCACGCTACCTCTCGGTCACGGAGGCTCCCCACAATACTAACTTTCACACGTGGATGAGGAAGAAACATTTTTGTTTCATTGAAACCGCCGAGACCGGGAACCGAACCCCGAACTCTAGCGTGAAAGGCAGCGGTGCTAACCACTACCCTAGGGCCCCCGCCCCGACTGTAGACACATTTCATAACGTAGGTATTCAAAAGACACAGGAAGAGCTAACTAAGACATTAATGACGATTTCAAATTGAAAAAAAACATTTGTTCTCCATGGTTTATACCAAACTATTAAGACCACGGGTTAAGATTTAAAATAACATGGTAAGCCTTTGAGCACCGAATTATGGAAACAAGCTGTCGTGACACCCAAGTGAGTGAGATGACATATATTTGATAAATTTAAGGACATTAATGCCATTAAAATGTATAAAACAGTCCGCAACAGATGCTCAGTTAAAATCAAATATTTTTTTATCTATTTTGCGAAATGCCCATTTCTCAATTTCCGATATTTAAAGCTGGGAATTGCGTAAGCAATTTCAGCTTCAAATGAATGAAAACTGGAAGCTACCAATGGTTAAAATATTACACAATAACATATCCAGCGAAAGCCAAGAACGCCGTTATTGTGGTGAATTATAGCGTTATTTGTTTCAAAGAATTTTCATATGGCATAGAACTGTGACATCGGAACTTAGAGGGTTAAAGTGTCTATAAAATGTTTAAAAACTGCTCTTCAAGGGTTGATGTATTCACTCGTCCATCAAGGGTTGATGTATTCACTCGTCCATCAAGGGTTGATGTATTCACTCGTTCATCTAGGGTTGATGTATTCACTCGTCCATCAAGGGTTGATGTATTCACTCGTCCATCAAGGGTTGATGTATTCACTCGTTCATCAAGGGTTGATGTATTCACTCGTCCATCAAGGGTTGATGTATTCACTCGTTCATCAAGGGTTGATGTATTCACTCGTTCATCAAGGGTTGATGTATTCACTCGTCCATCAAGGGTTGATGTATTCACTCGTTCATCAAGGGTTGATGTATTCACTCGTTCATCAAGGGTTGATGTATTCACTCGTCCATCAAGGGTTGATGTATTCACTCGTTCATCAAGGGTTGATGTATTCACTCGTCCATCAAGGGTTGATGTATTCACTCGTCCATCAAGGGTTGATGTATTCACTCGTTCATCAAGGGTTGATGTATTCACTCGTTCATCAAGGGTTGATGTATTCACTCGTCCATTCAAAAAAAGAATTTAATTTACGCAGTATACAAAATCTATGTAATCGTGATTAATGTTTCTTCATGAGGGTGGGCATTTCATATTTAACTAAAAAAAGAAATGCAATATATATCGCATGAAAAAAAAGATGGTACCTTAATCGAAAAAAAGACAAACATGTATTTAATTGCTTTATGTCCTTGTTTATTGTTAGGCTAGCCATGTGAGTGTATTTTTTCCAATTTCCAAGGGCATGTCGTTCTCATAATCTACACTGCTGACCAGCCTGATTTATTTTCCGCTACTGAAACTGAGGATAGGATATCTTTAATTTCTACCATCTCAATTTAAGTTATTGTTTTGATGCAATTGAGAAGTGCCCATGTGGAAGTCAAAATGTCTAAGCGATATTTCGTCATGTTTTTGTTATTGCGACAACGTTCTTCTGATGTATTCAATATTTTTGTGTAATTTTATGAATATCAATTCCGTCGTTGCCATAGTAACACATTTGAGTTTGATTTACTAGTATAATAAACATGATAAACCGACATAATAACTGCCATAACTCATCCAGGTGCGGTTCTCATTGGGATCAGTCTTATATCCACTCAGCATTGAGCCATTGGTGGATTAGTGTTGGGCATTAAGTCAGCATTGGCTCGATGTCTCGTACTTCGTGGCTGGCACCAGGTGAGCAGTCTTATAAATCCTGCAGCAGACTCGAGTTCAACCAATGCTTGATCAGTGCTGGGCCATTGTCGCAGATGTAGAGCCAACATTGAGCCATCATTGTCATCTCGCGATTGTTATGGGCAGGGTATACAGTGTACTTTTATTTATGACATAATAAAGAAACAATCCGCAAATGTAAAACTAGAACCTGTCTGTATTATAAAATTGAGAGAAAAACCGCGAACAGGCAGTCACATTGAGACAAGGTGTGTGTCCATCGCAATATTAATTATAGATAGATAGATAGATAGATATGTATTGATGAAATAAAGTCTAATATTAATTATATAGACGATCACGTTAATGGCGGTTTTGACGAATTTTAATGTACCCGCTTTATACGTATCTAAGACACGCAATATGTTAGGTCAACATTGGGCCAACCACTTGCAACGTTCGGCCAAAGTTCCAACACGTTTCCCCAGCGTTGGACCAGCACATTGCGCTGCTGAACTGCCAACATTGCAACACGTTCACCCAGCGCTGGGCCAGTAACTGCCGACGTCTGGTATAAGGTACCAGTCTCGCCTTCAAGCCCGTCTTCCTCTAATATAAACAAGCAGATTATCTTTCCACTTCTCCCACTTTGAGCTCGTCTCTTTGCAAGTTTATTACTACCTGCCTGGTCCCATATTCTCCTACAACGATATATCGTAGGCTTTGGATTGGTCGAGATGGCCATCTCGACCAATCCGAAGCCTACGATATGTCGTAACTTGTACGATAACACAGGCGTGACTTAGTGACGTGGTTTGTTCAGTTTAAAAATAAACTAAACACAAATGGATTCGGTCGCTTTTTAGAAGTATTTGTTTTAAATACGATTGTCAGGAGAAAATATTGTACAAATGCAGCTTTGTCTGAAATAATAATCTGAAAAAACAAGGATATAAATCATCAGTGTCATCTTAGGAAGAATATAGCGTTGTAGTTTTTGTCTTTGATTTGTTGTTACTGTACACCGACCAGGGTATTTTGCAATAAGCATTGCAAATAGATGTCTTAATAAATATGCAACCATGGCGTGGTGACCTTATAAATGGGTGAATAGGGTGGATGGGATCGAAGTACTGATACAATTAGGTAATTTAAATTAGCACAGTGGTATCTATGTTAAATACTGTCTATGTTAATGGCTGCAAAGACAATGTTTCGAATATAATTTATTCTTGTTTAACTGACCTTAGCATGTACTATAACATATACACATGACGTGACCATAATTTACACTTTAAACGTATTTGTAGATAATATTGCACCAAGCACATGTATATAGTTATTCGACCCCAAATGAAACCTACCTTTTTTGCAGATTCCTCAGTGAAATTATCCACCGATTTTCATGACATTTTGCCGGCAGTCTTTTCTAGTATCCAACATTACAACATCGAATGGTCTAATTTTTGAAATTTTCAAGGTAGTTGCCAGATGACTAGACAACAGTGCTTGTAAGATTTCATTATTATGAAATAACTGAGTGGTAGTGGTAGTGGAGTAGAGTCTGTGATTGATTGAGATGACATAACTGAGTGGTAGTGGTAGTGGAGTGGAGTCTGTGATTGATTGAGATGACATAACTTAGTGGTAGTGCAGTGGAGTGGAGTCTGTGATTGATTGAGATGAAATAACTGAGTGGTGGTGGAGTGGAGTGGAGTCTGTGATAGATTGAGATGACGTAACTGAGTGGTAGTGGTAGTGGAGTGGAGTCTGTGATTGATTGAGATGACATAACTGAGTGGTAGTGGTAGTGGAGTGGAGTCTGTGATTGATTGAGATGACATAACTGAGTGGTAGTGGTAGTGGAGTGGAGTCTGTGATTGATTGAGATGACATAACTGAGTGGTAGTGCAGTGGAGTGGAGTCTGTGATTGATTGAGATGACATAACAGAGTGGTAGTGGAGTGGAGTGGAGTCTGTGATTGATTGAGATGACATAAGTGAGTGGTAGTGGAGTAGAGTGGAGTCTGTGATTGATTGATATGACATAACTGAGTGGTAGTGGTAGTGGAGTGGAGTCTGTGATTGATTGAGATGACATAACTGAGTGGTAGTGGTAGTGGAGAGGAGTCTGTGATTGATTGAGATGACATAACTGAGTGGTAGTGGTAGTGGAGTGGAGTCTGTGATTGATTGAGATGATATAATTGAGTGGTAGTGGTAGTGGAGTGGAGTCTGTAATTGATTGAGATGACATAACTGAGTGGTAGTGGTAGTGGTAGTGGAGTGGAGTCCGTGATTGATTGAGATGACATAATTGAGTGGTGGTGGTAGTGGAGTGGAGTCCGTGATTGATTGAGATGACATAACTGAGTGGTAGTGGTAGTGGAGTGGAGTCTGTGATTCATTGAGATGACATAACTGAGTGGTAGTGGTAGTGGAGTGGAGTCTGTGATTGATTGAGATGACATAACTGAGTGATAGTGGAGTGGAGTGGAGTCTGTGATTGATTGAGATGACATAAGTGAGTGTTAGTGGTAGTGGAGTGGAGTCTGTGATTGATTGAGATGACATGACTGAGTGGTAGTGGTAGTGGAGTGGAGTCTGTGATTGCTTGAGATGACATGATTGAGTGGTAGTGGTAGTGGAGTGGAGTGTGTGATTGATTGAGATGACATAACTGAGTGGTAGTGGTAGTGGAGTGGAGTCTGTGATTGATTGAGATGACATAACTTAGTGGTAGTGCAGTGGAGTGGAGTCTGTGATTGATTGAGATGAAATAACTGAGTGGTGGTGGAGTGGAGTGGAGTCTGTGATAGATTGAGATGACGTAACTGAGTGGTAGTGGTAGTGGAGTGGAGTCTGTGATTGATTGAGATGACATAACTGAGTGGTAGTGGTAGTGGAGTGGAGTCTGTGATTGATTGAGATGACATAACTGAGTGGTAGTGGTAGTGGAGTGGAGTCTGTGATTGATTGAGATGACATAACTGAGTGGTAGTGCAGTGGAGTGGAGTCTGTGATTGATTGAGATGACATAACAGAGTGGTAGTGGAGTGGAGTGGAGTCTGTGATTGATTGAGATGACATAAGTGAGTGGTAGTGGAGTAGAGTGGAGTCTGTGATTGATTGATATGACATAACTGAGTGGTAGTGGTAGTGGAGTGGAGTCTGTGATTGATTGAGATGACATAACTGAGTGGTAGTGGTAGTGGAGAGGAGTCTGTGATTGATTGAGATGACATAACTGAGTGGTAGTGGTAGTGGAGTGGAGTCTGTGATTGATTGAGATGATATAATTGAGTGGTAGTGGTAGTGGAGTGGAGTCTGTAATTGATTGAGATGACATAACTGAGTGGTAGTGGTAGTGGTAGTGGAGTGGAGTCCGTGATTGATTGAGATGACATAATTGAGTGGTGGTGGTAGTGGAGTGGAGTCCGTGATTGATTGAGATGACATAACTGAGTGGTAGTGATAGTGGAGTGGAGTCTGTGATTCATTGAGATGACATAACTGAGTGGTAGTGGTAGTGGAGTGGAGTCTGTGATTGATTGAGATGACATAACTGAGTGATAGTGGAGTGGAGTGGAGTCTGTGATTGATTGAGATGACATAAGTGAGTGTTAGTGGTAGTGGAGTGGAGTCTGTGATTGATTGAGATGACATGACTGAGTGGTAGTGGTAGTGGAGTGGAGTCTGTGATTGCTTGAGATGACATGATTGAGTGGTAGTGGTAGTGGAGTGGAGTGTGTGATTGATTGAGATGACATAACTGAGTGGTAGTGGTAGTGGAGTGGAGCCTGTGATTGATTGAGATGACATAACTGAGTGGTAGTGTAGTGGAGTCTGTGATTAATTGAGATGTCATAACTGAGTGGTAGTGGTAGTGGAGTGGAGTCTGTGATTGATTGAGATGACATAACTGAGTGATAGTGGAGTGGAGTGAAGTCGTGTGATTGATTGAGATGATATAATTGAGTGGTAGTGGTAGTGGAGTGGAGTCTGTGATTGATTGAGATGACATAACTGAGTGGTAGTGCAGTGGAGTGGAGTCTGTGATTGATTGAAATGACATAACTGAGTGGTAGTGCAGTGGAGTGGAGTCTGTGATTGATTGAGATAACATAACTGAGTGGTAGTGGAGTGGAGTCTGTGATTGATTGAGATGCCATAACTGAGTGGTAGTGGAGTGGAGTCTGTGATTGATTGAGATGACATAACTGAGTGGTAGTGGTAGTGGAGTGGAGTCTGTGATTGATTGATTGAGATGACATAACTGAGTGGTAGTGGTAGTGGAGTGGAGTCTGTGATAGATTGAGATGACATAGCTGAGTGGTAGTGCAGTGGAGTGGAGTCTGTGATTGATTGAGATGACATAACTGAGTGGTAGTGGTAGTGGAGTGGAGTCTGTGATTGATTGAGATGACATAACTGAGTGGTAGTGGTAGTGGAGTGGAGTCTGTGATAGATTGAGATGACATAACTGAGTGGTAGTGCAGTGGAGTGGAGTCTGTGATTGATTGAGATGACATAACTGAGTGGTAGTGCAGTGGAGTGGAGTCTGTGATTGATTGAGATACCATAACTGAGTGGTAGTGGTAGTGGAGTGGAGGCTGTGATTGATTGAGATAGCATAACTGAGTGGTAGTGCAGTGGAGTGGAGTCTGTGATTGATTGAGATGACATAACTGAGTGGTAGTGCAGTGGAGTGGAGGCTGTGATTGATTGAGATAACATAACTGAGTGGTAGTGCAGTAGAGTGGAGGCTGTGATTGATTGAGATACCATAACTGAGTGGTAGTGGTAGTGGAGTGGAGGCTGTGATTGATTGAGATGACATAACTGAGTGGTAGTGGTAGTGGAGAGGAGGCTGTGATTGATTGAGATGACATAACTGAGTGGTAGTGGTAGTGGAGTGGAGGCTGTGATTGATTGAGATGACATTCTTGGCCAATCACACGCCTAGGATCTAGGATATTTGCCACCAAATTGCACACCTCGGGACATACATGTAGCGCGGATTGATCCACAGGAAGTCACGTTCACAGGCGTGAAAAGACTTCCTGTAGATTAATACGCGTTAAGCTGAGCTTCTGATAACATTCGCTAGAGGGCATCTCTGGAGGTGGATGCAGCCCAGCCAACACGAGACATTGAGCCATTGTTGGTTCAATGTTGGTCCATGCACCGTCTACGACGCTGGCCCAACATTGAACCAACAATGGCTCAATGTCTCGTGTTGGCTGGATTGCGAGGGGTGTTTGTTGCTCCTGGCCACGCCTGCCAGGAGGTCTGAAAACAAAAACAGAAATAAACTCCCAGAAGTGCCAGGAAATAGCCACCTCTTGCTGCCCAGAGGGGAAGAAAAATAAAACAGATAAACTACTACTAGATCAAGTAGCGGGGAACTTCTATAGTAGTGTAATGCTAGTCCTCGATATGACCATTTCTGTAAGGGTGTCGCATGTCTGAAGGACTCATTTGCCACCCATAATTATTCGATGGGAGCAAATAGTATTTTTTTCAATTGTTACAATATTTGTTTTTTGCTAACATAGTAAAATACAGAAGTAAATATTAGATGCACGCACGGCATTTCAAAACATAGAAGTGACTAAATATTGAAATTAATGTCCACTTTCAACTACTCTATTGGATTAACAGCTTAGACTTTCCAGATTACATTTAATCTTCGAAAATTCGTCTTCATAAAGCTTCCACATTTTCGATACAGGTATATGGTGTAATACGTCAGCGTATTTAAATGTATATTTAGAATCGGTGGACAATGATACAGATTTGTGTATAATTTTGTACCATATAGTTATTATGATATAAGTACATCTCGTAACTTGTACGATAATTCGGGCCCTGGTTTTATCTGATGTCAAAATAACTAGAGTACAATATTAACTAATCATGGCGACAGGTATCAAATGGTTACTATGAGTAAAATAAGTTATAATGGTAATCTTATACATCCGGCTCTAGTACCTGAAGGGTTACGTTGTGTATATTATAGACAGGGGGCCCTGGGGATGGGTGTAGGTTACTTCAGGCACGTTCTTGTTTCCATGCACGATTATTTTTGTTAGCGTCGGATTGTGTTAAATCGTCCATACTCTCAGGTATGACTCATTCCCGGATAAGCGTTGATAGAACGTTGGACCAATGCCGCACACATTGGCCCAACATTGACTCAGCGCTGGAACAATGTGGATGTCAATTGCGGTATTCGATCTACCTGGGTGCACGATAAAATAATATTGAATACCGAAGAGCATTATCCTCCCCTTGGATATGAAAGGGTGTATCTGCCACTTTACAAAGTGGCAGATACACCCTTTCATTTCCAAGGAAACGACATGTTCTTATAGGTATATGCTTCTAGGAATATTTTCAAACACAAAAGCGATATGTTGATAAAAAAATATATTGTTAGGTTCATATCAAACACAAGATGTTACCTCAAAGTTGGCTTAATGATGGTCCAAATTATACGACGCCTCTCACCATTGAGCCAACATCGAAACAACATATCAAATCGTGTTTGCTGGGTTCAAATTAAAATAAATGACCCAAAGAAGGTGAAGATTGCTATTCAAGCATATTTTTTCCAAAAAAAATAACGTATGCCTATCTTCAACACTATAGATTATGTAGATACTGTTATTCAATCACATACAGTACTGTTAAATAGTAGATGATAAATGTAATATAGATACAAATGACGCGTGATATCCCAGCAAACACAAAACATTGGTATAGCATTTGTACGATGCTGGACCAAAGTCGAAGACGTTGGGCCGACGTTGTACAAATGTTATGCAAATATTTTGTGTTTGCTGGGATGTAGCATTTTCGCAAAAAGGGTGTGTATTTTTTGTGGCTGCATGGTGTATGTATGATGTGGCCCACCTCCGGCAGTGGAATGAGTAACACACCTCATGTAATCTCTGTATAAATACAGATATACATACACGCCTAGCATCTCATCTGATACACCTTCCCGGGCCGGATATGACGCATCTAAACATCCCCCGTCTATAGTTTCCTGGGGTGTCTATTTCTAGGAAAGTTTCTATTACAGGACGGCTTGTGGTCTGATCGCCAATCATAACTTTCTGCTGAATAACAACCACAGTTATCTCACAGTTACTAGATATACTAGATGAATTACTCACCAATGCCGGGCCAACGACGTAGACTCGACATTGGTGGGGAGTTCGGCCAATGTATGCTGATGACTATTAAAGATATGTAGAATGTATCAATAACGTTTTTATCATTTTTAACGGGACCATAGATAAATTACTAAAAATGTCAGTCACTTGTGTTATCTTCCACTTATAATATTCAAGTTGAATATAAATAAGGCTGACCTGCATGGTATATATGAACGTCTATATAATATCACTGCTGCACAATCTATATTCCCTCGTGGATTGTTAGAGACGTACTATTAGAAAGATATATGAGAGTTTTTGTTGAATAAAATTTTGTTTTTACATCCGCAAGAATATTTTTTATGTTAATATGAAATATCAGATTTTGTTTTTGGCCGTCCATATTATGTACGTTTCCATTTGCTGGTGTGCACTGATCAGAATATTTTTCATCAATTCCATCTACATTTTTTTTGTATCCGTCGACATTATGAACAAACTTTTTCCCGCCTATTGTGGCGACAAACCTTTTTTACATCATTCTTCTGGCCCCCCTCCCCCAGATATCTAATGATGCGTCCCTTAGAAGGCCGTAGTTAAAAATATTAAAAAACAAAATGACTATAACTATATTTGGCATTAAAAAATTATATGCTTCGAATGGTTAAATCAAACTAGGTCAGACACCACATGTCAGGCCTTGAGATCCATCAAACGTATTATATCTTATTTTTTAAATATTCACCGACATCAAAAGCCGAAACGACTCTACTTATATATGTTATTCGCGTGCTTTGTGGGACATGGTTTAATCATAGGTGTCCACAATGATCACGGACTATTTTTGACCTGTGGCATTGGGCTGTCCAAAATATGTGTGGTCCCGGATAGTCCCAATGTGGTCACTGTAATAAAAGTAAACATGGCCACTATATACTAGATCACAGCATAGATCTACTAACTCCCTTTTTAATATATCTGCATGTTTCAACCATGGACAATTGAACAATGTTGATATAATGTTAACGTGGTTAGGTGTTGTATTAACATTTAGTGATTGACTTAACCCTTCCAGCGCGGGGACGTTAGACGTCAGGTTCTGACGTCTAACGTCAGATTCTGACGTCTAACGTCAGTCCCCGCGCTGAAAGAATTGAACAGCACTAAAAAATTAAATTATTTAAATCCATAACATAAGTATTTAAATGAAGCGGAAAGAGCTAACTAAGACATCTATTGAAACTTTGGTCTCCATGGTCTACACGAAATATTTCCTGCTTTAGGGGTGAACACTGCCATTGTTTTCGTAATTGTCAGCTTCAAATTAATCAAAATACACTGACTTATAAAACTCCACCTGCTGTAAATTACAGAATGATTGGCGACATATTTAATATGTGCATCTTCCCATTTTTTACATGTAAATGCATATTGGACAATTGTAAGCTTCGCATGGTTGAATCATGCCAGGACCAACACTTCATGCCTTAACCCTTAGATCACTGAGTTAATAATTTAAAATTGTCTGTCACTTGAAGTTGTGTCTCGCTAACGCGATCCACAACTTCAAGTGACTGAAAATGTGTGTGATTTGCGAAATTCAAGTCACAACATATATCACTGTTTCAAGATTTAAAGCATATTTTACTTTCAACAACTGTTTATTCAGGTGCTAAAATATTGTAGTCGACATCAGTACTCTAAGGGTTAGCTGAGATGCATTACACATAGTCAATATTAACCCTTTTACCGCTAAGTTAGCTTATTTATGTTACTAAAATATTCAATCACTGTGAAGTTGTGTCTAGCGCTGCTAAACACAGCTTGAAGTAAGTGACAATTATTCATATTTGTTTAATTTGCGTGTAAACATATGCAAATCCTCATGTTTAAACACAAATTTAATTCTCAATTACAGTGAATACGACGCCTGCCCAACATTGAACCAACATTGGCTCAACGTCCCGTGTCTTTTAGGATATCGGCCCTTGAGATCCATCAAAGGTGTTCTATATTAGTATCTGTGTGAGCTTCTGGGTACTATATGCGTGCCGTCCATCAAAGGTGTTCTATATTAGTATCTGTGTGAGCTTCTGGGTACTATATGCGTGCCGTCCATCAAAGGTGTTCTATATTAGTATCTGTGTGAGCTTCTGGGTACTATATGCGTGCCGTCCATCAAAGGTGTTCTATATTAGTATCTGTGTGAGCTTCTGGGTACTATATGCGTGCCGTCCATCAAAGGTGTTTTATATTAGTATCTGTGTGAGCTTCTGGGTACTATATGCGTGCCGTCCATCAAGGGTGTTTTATATTAGTATCTGTGTGAGCTTCTGGGTACTATATGCGTGCCGTCCATCAAAGGTGTTCTATATTAGTATCTGTGTGAGCTTCTGGGTACTATATGCGTGCCGTCCATCAAAGGTGTTCTATATTAGTATCTGTGTGAGCTTCTGGGTACTATATGCGTGCCGTCCATCAAAGGTGTTCTATATTAGTATCTGTGTGAGCTTCTGGGTACTATATGCGTGCCGTCCATCAAAGGTGTTCTATATTAGTATCTGTGTGAGCTTCTGGGTACTATATGCGTGCCGTCCATCAAAAGTGTTCTATATTAGTATCTGTGTGAGCTTCTGGGTACTATATGCGTGCCGTCCATCAAAGGTGTTCTGTATTAGTATCTGTGTGAGCTTCTGGGTACTATATGCGTGCCGTCCATCAAAGGTGTTCTATATTAGTACCTGTGTGTGCTTCTGGGTACTATACATGCTATATGCGTGCCGTATATGGTTTATAGTTTCACTTGAATCAAGTGTTGTGGACGTCACGTTAGCTACCTTGCTACAAGTGTATTGATTAACTATACAGTCATATCAGGCTACATTGCTGGAGAGTGTGGACTGACAAGAAACGTTGAACCTGGATTTAGCTTACCCTCTGTCCGCTAAAAGCGACTATACGTTTTTAATCAGTTCTATCAGCCGAATAAGCACTGTTATTGAAGAAATAGGATACGATGAATTATATATTCAAATTCAAGATTTGCAAGTATTTGGTCTGAAATTAAACCAGTATGAGTAATTTTCATCTACTTGAAGTTGTGAGTCGCGGTAGCTGAAATGGCACACGATTAAACAGGTCCAGTGACCAGATAATAAAGTCGGCTTATAATTCTTCGGACATTAATACATTTTTCAACCTAAACACTCCTTATGAAAGTGGGATTACATGCAATATTGCATATATATCCTGCAGATGTAGCGGAGAGACCTAACTAAATCATTAATTATGATTTCAAATTTAAAAAAAACACTGGTCTTCAAAGTGTATACACAAATATATCAGCTTTGTGAGGGTTAATAGACTGGTGTCCCCTTACTGACAAAAAACTCATGTTTTCATGTGAATCAGCACGTCAGAAAATGCGTCAATTATTGTCTCATTAGCAACGTAACACTAGCGTAATTATGAAGACGTGATGACTGAAGAGGTTCAGCTCGCGTGCATGTCATGGTGGAGGCTGACAACTAATCACAATAGGCAGACTTAACATTTCACATGTTTAACCCTTCATGTTGGGAGGCTGACAACTAATCACAATAGGCAGACTTAACATTTTACATGTTTAACCCTTCATGTTGGGAGGCTGACAACTAATCACAATAGGCAGACTTAACATTTTACATGTTAACCCTTCATGTTGGGAGGCTGACAACTAATCACAATAGGCAGACTTAACATTTCACATGTTTACCCTTCATGTTGGGAGGCTGACAACTAATCACAATAGGCAGACTTAACATTTCACATGTTTAACCCTTCATGTTGGGAGGCTGACAACTAATCACAATAGGCAGACTTAACATTTTACATGTTAACCCTTCATGTTGGGAGGCTGACAACTAATCACAATAGGCAGACTTAACATTTCACATGTTTAACCCTTCATGTTGGGAGGCTGACAACTAATCACAATAGGTAGACTTAACATTTTACATGTTTAACCCTTCATGTTGGGAGGCTGACAACTAATCACAATAGGCAGACTTAACATTTTACATGTTTACCCTTCATGTTGGGAGGCTGACAACTAATCACAATAGGCAGACTTAACATTTCACATGTTTACCCTTCATGGTGGGAGGCTGACAACTAATCACAATAGGCAGACTTAACATTTCACATGTTTAACCCTTCATGTTGGGAGGCTGACAACTAATCACAATAGGCAGACTTAACATTTTACATGTTTAACCTTCATGTTGGGAGGCTGACAACTAATCACAATAGGCAGACTTAACATTTCACATGTTTAACCCTTCATGTTGGGAGGCTGACAACTAATCACAATAGGCAGACTTAACATTTTACATGTTAACCCTTCATGTTGGGAGGCTGACAACTAATCACAATAGGCAGACTTAACATTTTACATGTTTACCCTTCATGTTGGGAGGCTGACAACTAATCACAATAGGCAGACTTAACATTTCACATGTTAACCCTTCATGTTGGGAGGCTGACAACTAATCACAATAGGCAGACTTAACATTTTACATGTTTAACCCTTCATGTTGGGAGGCTGACAACTAATCACAATAGGCAGACTTAACATTTCACATGTTTAACCCTTCATGTTGGGAGGCTGACAACTAATCACAATAGGCAGACTTAACATTTCACATGTTTAACCCTGCATGTTGGGAGGCTGACAACTAATCACAATAGGCAGACTTAACATTTCACATGTTTAACCCTTCATGTTGGGAGGCTGACAACTAATCACAATAGGCAGACTTAACATTTTACATGTTTACCCTTCATGTTGGGAGGCTGACAACTAATCACAATAGGCAGACTTAACATTTCACATGTTTAACCCTTCATGTTGGGAGGCTGACAACTAATCACAATAGGCAGACTTAACATTTTACATGTTTAACCCTTCATGTTGGGAGGCTGACAACTAATCACAATAGGCAGACTTAACATTTCACATGTTTAACCCTGCATGTTGGGAGGCTGACAACTAATCACAATAGGCAGACTTAACATTTCACATGTTTAACCCTTTAAAGCGCTAAATTAAATAATTTATAATTTCACCCACTTAAAGTTGTGTATCGCTACCGCGACCCATATATTCAAGTTGGTGAGAATAATATTCATATTTGTTTAATTTGAGACCAAACATTTGCAAATCCGGATGTTTAACCCTTTAACCGCAAAATTATTCAATCTGAATTTTCACCCACTTGAAGGTGTGTCTCGCTGACGCGATCCACAAATTCAAGTGAGTAAAAATTGTTCAGATTTGACAAAATTGAGGTCAACTGTTGCTGATTGATGTCACATTTTATCTTTTAAATGTTTAAAAGGTGGCACCTAATGTTCTAATAAAAAATGAAAATCCGAATATATGCAGAACCGGCGGTTAAAGGGTTACACACACATTTCATACAAACCAACTGTGATGATATCAGCTAATAAGAACCATTGTTAAAACAAGCGAAAGTAGTGACCGATTAGGGCAATGTTAAACAATTTTCGTGGCGCTGATGTTGGGTGATTTTATACCCATATTTAAATTACAACGGACTGACGGGCGGCGATTTGATGGACCCGTCAAGTGACGAAGTTTGCACTGCCATTTCTTAGCGCGGAGGTAGGCTGTAAAATTAGCATTCTTCCAATTTGTTATTAGAATGTTAGGAGTTTCTATTTTACTTAATCCCGAGTGTTGAAGTAATTACGCTTCTAAAGTGTTCACATTCCTAGTTATCCTGAAACGGTTGGAAATCACGCAGACTTGTACTTAATATGTTGCTTTAAACATAATAAATTTCACAAAAGGATTACAAACAGCAATTGCCACAAGTTGCTCTCCTTGAATTAGTAAGTAACACAAAATATATAACTGAGTCAAACATAGGAAAAGTATACATGAAAAAAGATTACACAATGAGATGATAACATATATGAGTTGCTAGTATTAAAAAGTTGTGATGATGATAGAATATTAAGGATGGTTATGAAAATCTGCCACAGGAATATATGAAATCGTGTAATATTTTAAATAGTAAGAAATTGGTATGGTGGTCTATGTACCTTACAGTACAATTATTTCAACTCGTTTTTTATTTTGTAATATATCAGCAGAAAGTATTCGGTTCAGATTTTGGGTCAATGATTGACGAGGGACAGCATAAGCTGGACACACAAACAATAATATGTTATATTTAATATTTTAATCCTTTAACCATGTTAAACAGTGTTAACCGCAAGGCACGATATAGTCGTCTTTGATCTGCTTTATTAGCTGATTAAATCACAGTTATTGGGAACGAAATGGGTGTTTAAACATCAAGATTTGCAAATGTTTGATATCAAATTAAACAAATGCGAGGAATTTTAACCCACTTTAAGTTGCGGTAGCGAGACACAACTACAAGTGGGCGAAATTTAAATAACAGAACTCAGCGGGAAAATGGGTGACCATATCTTTCCTTGAGTTTAGACCCAGAGGAATTTATCATCTTTCTCATGTCAACATCGACATACCGTCTCCAACCAACACGAAAATCGTTTTTAAATAATACAATTTAATAGTGGCGCCAGCCGCTGAAGGGATAAAAATAACTCGATCAAAAACGGTGATAATAATAAATGAAACGCATTAAACAATTTCATTTTGACGAGTAGTTGCTGAAATTATGTCTGCAAAACACATAATTTGTGTATCGTGTGTCTCGTTATGGATTAAAACTAATGACGTCATCAGGCTATAAATAACCCGCACCGTTAATTTGCACGCAAATAAATTAATTGTGTTTCTCAGAGATAAATCCGTATTTTCCGTTACGGTGCCTTAGGAAATTCGTGATCCAGTAAGCACTTCACGTTGAGCCAATAGTGTTTTAATGTTGGGCCAACGTCTGCGACGCTGCCCAACACTAAATCACACTGGCTCAATGTTTGTGTTTATTGGGATAGAGTTTTGAGCGGCGATAATTAATTAATGGGATGACTGACAAGTCTGACACTGAACGTGACAAACACCCACGTGACACGTGACGAATGTCAACGCACTGACGTTGACTGGGCGTTGACATACGTCACGTGTCGCGTGGGTGTGCACACAATCAACAAGAAAATGACAGGAAGAGGAAAATAAAGAAATTAAACTGATGTAAATTTGAGTCGTGAAATTCCACAACAAATGAAAATGTAAAGTGAAGCTCAGTTCCAGTGTCCTCATTGGGAACAAAGAGAGCAATGTATTGATTATTACTATAACTACTATAACTTTTTTTATAAATGTAACAAGATCAAGATTGAACACCAAGATCTGCACATGACATTTGTAACACATATGAGTATTTCTCACTCACTTGAAGTTGTGGGTCGCGGTAACGAGACACAATTTAAAGTGGGTGCACATTTAAAAAAGTATCTTGTGGCGGACATTTCTGTACCTGTGGGACACAATTGGCCCTAACAGGCACCAGCTCCGTACAATGGTATATGTAATGATTAGCAGCATACATGTGAGTTGATAAATTCTTATCATTATTGGTGTATTTATCTATCGCAATATAATTGCATTTCAATGCGCTTAGCAAGCTATTTACAAAGCGCACAGGGAAAACTAAAGCACACTCAGACATCAAAGATAATAAAGCACATTCAGACATCACTGATGGCCAACATTTCATGGGTAATTAATGCAGATTTGATCACGTGACCTCGCAAATACTCGTCCGTGGCGCCTCCAAACGGTGGAAATCAACATCACTCCCACGTGGGATGAAATTATAGAGCTGATGAATATTCATACAGCACTGTAACTTAGTTTTGGTCAGGGAACCATTGTTCAGGCGTGGGCATTGGTGTGAGAGTGGATCGCTGAATGATATGGCATAGTGTTTAGCCAATGATGGGGCTGTTGGCCCAGAATTGATGCGATGTTGGCCCACAATGAAATCAACAATGGATGAACGTATCGCGTTATCTGGCTTGTTTTAAGCTTTGACACACTCACTAAAAGGATCACCGCCCACCAACCCCAGAGTGCACACACCCGCTCACCAACAAAGCCATTTAAAAGATGTATATTTTCAAAAAAATGCAAATTTTGTTTGTCCTTTGAAGCTGGAAACTACGTCAGCAATTCCAACTGTAAATGCCTAAAAATACAATTGAAACAATTCGGCAGGACAAGGGTTTAATTTGTTAGTCGATCAAATCGTTTTTATTGGGTACGAAATGCGTGTTTAAACATCAAGATGTACAAATGCTTGGGCTCAAATTAAACAAATATGAGTAATTTTCGGCCACAAGTTTTGGGTCGCATTAAAAGGTAAAAGGTAAAGGTAAAGGTGCAGGTTTATAGTCTGATATCAAGTATTTCATCCGACGTTAACAGTTTACCCCTCCGGTCACTGGACCTGCTCATCCGTGTGCCTTTTCAACACCACAGAGAGCATACAGTCCTGCAGCCATTTCGGCGCATTGAATTTATCATACACATTGCCATCTCTGTCCTACCAGGTACTTATTGCACCTGAGTCAAGTGAAGCATCTAAGGGTTAAGTGCCTCGCCCAAGGACACAACATCGAAACAATGTCCCAATATTGAGGGGAGAAACATGATATTTCTCTGAAAATCCTGCGCCTAGCGGGATTCGAAACCGCACGGCAGGTAGCGACATTGACAAAGCTCTACACTCTAACCATTGCGCTATGTCCAACATTAGCGAGACACACCTGCATGTGGGTGAGCATTTAAATTAGATAAATTAGTCGGTAAAAGTCTAGCAGTACTTAACCAAAAATGTATCATTATCGCAAATCAGAATTATCTAATGTCACTGACATGGTTAGGAATGACTGCAATAACTTATCATTTCCAACATTCACACCAAGGCATCTTATCTTGACTCTTGACTTAAGTATGACATTTAAAAATTTTGAATGAAGAAAAATGCTTTCGAACAATTCGGGCGGGAGCCCTGGTGCAGTGGTTAAAGCTGCTAGTTTAATGTTGATGGACCGTCTGTGACGCTTGCCCATTATTAAAACAACAGTGGTTTAACGCCTGCTGTGAAACCAGATAACATAAGATATTGGTCAATGCTTGTTGAATCAAGAACGTTCTATAGAACGTCCTTGTTTGTATGTTGGGTCAGCATCGTAGAGAGTGGACTAACTAGAAATCAACTTCTTATGTGGTGGGACGTCCCAGCAAATACAAAACACTGGCCCAATGTTAGATCAATGTTGGACCGTCGTCTGCGATGCTGGCCCAACATTGAGCCAACATTGGGTCAGTGTATCGTGTTTGCTGGAATAGGTCATCCTCTTTCACCAGGGTGCATTTTGTTCATAACAGGAACAAATTATTCACTGTGCCTATGGATATTTTACACCTACAAAATTTTTCATTTCATTTCATCTTCCTACGTTTATTTTCTAAGTAATTCAGATAGATAAATGGCTAAGCTCGGGTGTTTAACCTCCCACCAATTCAGGATGCCACGTCCCATAACCTGACCGATTGTCCACACGTCCTTCAGGTGTTGATAAAATGAGGGTATATTTTTATATTTGTATCTGATAAACACACCCTTAGACAACAGACGGTTAATCATCTGGGGAAAATGACAAGATCCCGTCTGGGGACGAGATTTCATTTGGTGTATACGTGACAGGCCATCTAGCGGCGAGATTTGCGGTCTGGGTCGACCCCGAGCGGAGCATGTCGGCAGTTACACTATATGGATCGTTCTTCTTGGGCAGAGTTCAGTACACGTTGTCTTAACCCATAGAGCGCGGAATTTTTAATATATCAACCATGGAGACCAAAGGGTTTTTGTCAATTTTAAATCATCATAGATGTCTTAGGTAGCTCTTTTCGCTTCAATTGAATACCTATGTTATGGGTCTACGGCCATTACAAATAATTTAATTCTTACAGCGCGGGGATCGACTTTAGACGTCAGAATCTGACGTCTGTAGACGTAAGATTCTGACGTCTAAAGTCGATCTCCGCGCTGTAGGGGTTGTGGCTTTACATCGACCTCTGCACACTGCTGCAATATCGCGACAGAAGAAACCCGTGACTATGCCCTACTCTCATGAATGACTTCAATGGCTATTTATTATGCACAGTAGCGCATGCAGCACTGTGCACTCCAGTACTTTGAACATTTTGAAGTACTGTATATGTACAGCTACAACATCAAACATGCAGAACGACTGGGATTCGAATTCGGTACTTCCAGATCATGAATTCACAATCGTACTGGGTGATACATCGCTGCCGGTCAAATCAGCAAACACGCGACGTTGATCCAACGCTGATTTAATGTTGGGCCACCGTCTGCGACGCTGGCCCAACATTAAATCAGTAAGTTGGATCAACGTCTCCTGTTTGCTCAGTTGTCGAATATAGCACAACAAACACAAGACATTCAGCTACAGTTGGTTTAATGTTTGGCCAACGTTGTAGATTATGATCCAGCGTCAAGCCAGCGCAGGCTCAATGTATCTTTCCAGGCAGAACGTTTTCAGATTCTGCTCTGAAAGGCAAAATCCAGTAGCTTCTCACATCAATAGTATCCAGTTACTGGCTTTTGCCTTCAACGACATCATTCTATTCTAAAAAGATAAAAAACAGTAACTGTTACTTGTACAGTAAGCAGTTACTGCATTTTGACTTTGAAGGACAGTATTTCTCAATGCTGTTTCAACATGTTGCAATGCTTAACCAAACCAGTGTTGGTCAGACGAATGCCCGACCTATATAAATCACGCGCTGATTGGCTATTTAGAGGTCGGGTCAGATCCAGAAGCAGACTTCATTCATGGGCAGGTTCCAGCTTTGTCTGCGCCTGGTCTGGTGGAGAGATTACCATGGCAACCCTTTGCGGCAATTACCACACAGTCATCCGATGTTGTTCTAATGCTGGGTCAACGTCTTAGACGTTGTCTCAGCATTATAACAACATCGGGTTAATGATTAGATCTAGCTACAAGGGTTTGTTACCGTGTCAACGTACCCGGTCTTCAACTGCACTTGCTGTCTGTGTTAACTTTTATTTATCGCCCCCAATATTTCGTGTGATTTATTTTTGTTCACTATATTCAACCTTTTAAGTGCTAATCACGACTATAGTCTTACTGTCAAAATAAACAAATATGAGTAATTTTCAAGTGGGTGAAAATAGAAATTACATAACTTAGCTCTGAAGGCCTCCACCATCTTCCTCTGCAAAGCTGGCTATTCCTGAGGTCGTAGACCGACCTTGCTGAAACAGGGTTGAATCCGCCTATTGGAGTGGGGACTTTCAAAAAATATTTTTTCTGTTTGACCCAAGTTTGACCTCTGGCATGAGTGTTGTTTTAATGTGGGGCCACTGTCTACGACACCGGCCCTACATTAAACAACACATGTCTGCTGGCCGAGTAGCTCACCGGAAACGTCTCAGACACAGACCACCACATCTCACCGCAACGTGCATGAGGGTTGAATTAATGGTGAGCCAACGTCGCAGACAGCGGGCCAACATTAAAAAGACATTTTTTGAAAAACTAATGAATATTAAATATCTAAATCTCCCTCCCTACCCCAATAGGTGGATGGTATGGCTAATTTAGCAAGGCTTGGCCTGCCGGCCTCGCTGTGTCAAGACTTGCTGCCAGGAGGATGGCTTACACATACAATCATACTAACAGTCATTATATTCCACCTGGCGGGAAGTTGTTTTAGGGCATTATATTTCCATCTGTGCATATTCTTGTTTGGCTTTACTATGAAAAAATAAAATATTCTTTAATAACTACACGATTAGATTTTGAGAATATTTGTTGGTAAATCGTTGCCCTTGTCCTACAGACCTTTTTGATCTTTACTTCACCGTGATTTCCATCAATACAACACCCTCAGATATGAACGGGTTTGAACCAGAAAGTACGTTACCCTGGATACGGCTTATCAGGGTAATCCCGGGCATCGTTACCATGACACTCGGGCCTTCCTCATCAAAAACGATTCTCTGCTAATATTCAAGGACGGTGAACTATGTGATCAATGATGGGGCCGGTTCCATGGGACCAATCTTGTACTTATAGCCTTAGCACATAACACAATACTATGTTGGTTTAATATTTGGCCAGTAGCAATTGTTCCCACATACACGATACATGACCCAATGCTGTTCCAATGCTAGGCCAACGTCGCAGAAACGTATGGTTTAGCAAAGCAGTTCAGGATCCAAACGACCAAACCTTCATGTTTGATAGTTTGGTCAATCCGTGTTTTGTTCGGACGGATCTGGTGCGAATCAAACGATCTGGATGGGTGAACCGGTTTAGCCCTTATCCTGCTGAGTTAAATTATTTAAATTTTAATTAATTTTACCGCGACCCACAACTTCAAGTGGGTCAAAATTATGCATATTTGTTTAATTTGAGATCTAACATTTGCAAATCTTTATATTTAAATACACATTTTGTTCCCAATATCAGTGATTTGATCGACTAATAAAACAGGTTAAGAACGACAATAGTCGTGATCAGCAGGATAAGGGTTGAGATAAGTGCGAATTGAACAGGGACTAACGTGCTTTCTATTCATCGTCCTCACATCACGATCAAGCGTTGACTTCCTTGACCTGTTCACCTAGTGGTCTCGTCATCAGGATTTACTCAGGGAGGATGTGATATCCGCACTCAGCTTCCACGCTGGGCCAACATTAGCCCAGCATTGGGTCGACGTGTCGTGTTACCCGTACATTCACGCGGGTGGCTGCTACAGATCACAGAGATCCCTGGTCGTCACGGTTCACTGAATTCATTCTCATCCACGTATTCTGGATCTAATCTTACAGGATTGTGTATGCCAAGTCAACCGTGTGACGTCATAATAACGTGTGGACGCAGTGACACTGAGTAGCAAACACGACATGACCATCATTGCGCCAACATTAAAACAGCATTGGCGACTGGCATTTATAAGATGTGCATGGAAAGCAGACGGAGAACAGCAAGCACTGCTGGCCCGATAATAAATCAATGCTGGGTTAACGTGTTATGGTGTGATACGTTGACCCTATGCTGGCCAAATGATGGGCCAGAGTCGCAGACGGTGGCTCAACATTAGCCTGGCATCGGGTCAACATGTCGCGTTTATTGGATACATAATTCTCTGTTTTATTGCCGGCCAGCTTCGCAGATGGTGACCCAACATCAAATCAACATAGTGTAAGACCTCGCGTTTGCTTGAAGACTTAAAACTTAGAAAATGGGAGACGTTTACCTAATGCTGGCTTAATGCTGAGCCATCGTCTGCAACAGTGGCCAGCATTAAAGCAACACAGGATTAATGTTTGTTATCGGCTTGGAAGATGTTTTATATTCCGTCCTGTATTATGGCCTCCGTGTAACACGTAGGGTGGGGAGTACAACCAAACAATCCAGACAGAGGCAGACTTAGATGTTTCCACGCTAACGGATACTTCTGAAGACTGCAGGGTGTTGTTCCCGTTGTTTCTATCTCGTTATTACGATAAAAATGGCATCATTGAAAATCAAATAGATTTGGTAACCAAGGCCCCACGATTTAGTCGTTCCGTTCCAATTCTAAAACGATTCCTGTCAAGTTTCGCATTCATTTTAAAATATGCGCAATAACTTTCCGAACCCTAAGAGACAACCAACCAGCATATCTGGCTAATTTACTTGTTCGGCCGAAATGCTTCAATCTACGCTCCACAAATTCAAATATATTTGTTGTTCCTCGCAGAAAGACTAAGACTGGGTCAAGAGCTTTCTCTTGTCCAGCCGTTGTGCCCCAAAAATACGGTGCGCATTCGATCGATTGTGCAATGAATTACTGCGTCATTGTTTGATCAATTATTTTTTTATCATTCTGTAATGACAGATGTACATCTCATTAGAAAAATGCCTTAACGTGGCGACTTAATGCCCTGTCTTTATAGGTGAATTTATCATCTAAATAGGGCTACACTCACATTTTTCATGAAATTTTTGGTCTCAGCGTACACTGACCACCAGCATAGAAAAACACAGCTTTTGCTATGCTGTCAATCTCTGACGTTGAACCATGCAGTTCACGTCAAGCTCGGACTAGTGCCAATATGTAAATCTGACCTATTGGACCTAGATTTTCCACCCTAGTCCCTCAGCAGCCCGGCTCCCTGTTGACGAAGCTGATTTGGCCTCGATTATGACACTTGATCACGCTAAGGATTTGTGCGCCTCTGAGCTCAGTCTACTGAGGATATAGGCGCTATAGAAGTTGATTGATTGATTGATTGATTGATTGATTGATTGATTGATTGATTGATTGATTGATTGATTGATTCATTCATTCATTCATTCATTCATTCATTCATTGATTCATTGATTCATTCATTGATTCAATTATTGATTCATTGATTGATTCATTGATACATTGTTTCATTGATTCATTGATTCATTCATTGATTGATTCATTGATTGATTCATTGATTCATTGATACATTGATTCATTGATTCATTGATTCATTGATTCATTGGTTGAAGCAAACATAACACATGCAATGACACCCAAGTAAACACGAGACGGTATCCTATCGTCGCTTCAATGTCGGGCCAGCGTCGCAGACGGTGGGCCAACATTGAAACGACGCTTGGTGTACGTCTCCTGTTTGCTAGGACATGGCCTTTCCCCATGGATTGCTTCTCAAACAAAGTGAGATACATGTAATCTAAGCAATGTGACAGAGGTGACCATTTCACAACATGCTCCCGTTCCAATAAATATTCCAGTGGGTGAACCACCACTCTACTTTTATGTTAACTTATCACCTTATTCCTGGTAGCCACATGCCTGGATCATGCAGCTGTTTTGTATTTAAATTTTGGAAGATTAGAAATATAGAAATCAAAATATTTGACCAAATTTCCTGTTGTTCCTGTTGTTTCTATCTCGTTATTACAATAAAAATGGCATCATTGACATATTCAAACACGCCTATTGTTAGTAATGACGCTGGACTGACTGATTGATACCTTGTTATTTCTTAATGTGCAATTAACAATCCTAGAAACAAAAACGAGCCATTCTGAATCAAATTAGTGGTTGCAATGATTGACAATGCATTCTTCTCTGGCACATACGATCGCTTTTCATGGCACTACAAATACAAGTTGTAGTGCCGTGATACAAGTTAGGCCTGTAGAAATACAAGTTATTGTTGTCGAACTACCTCTTGACTCTGTTAAAATACATGTTAAATTGTTGAAAAAAAAGTTAGTGCTTTTTAAAATTAATTTGCATTTCGACAAAAACAACTTTTATTATATCAGCAACACTATCTTGAATTTCAACAACTCTCAACTTGCATGTCGCGAAATACAAATCAATGTGTTTTCCCATCTTCCTCTGCAAGGCTGGCTATTCCTGAGGTCGTAGACCGACCTTGCTGAAACAGGGTTGAATCCGCCTATTGGAGTGGGGACTTTCAAAAAATATTTTTTCTGTTTGACCCAAGTTTGACCTCTGGCATGAGTGTTGTTTTAATGTGGGGCCACTGTCTACGACACCGGCCCTACATTAAACAACACATGTCTGCTGGCCGAGTAGCTCACCGGAAACGTCTCAGACACAGACCACCACATCTAACCGCAACGTGCATGAGGGTTGAATTAATGGTGAGCCAACGTCGCAGACAGCGGGCCAACATTAAAAAGACATTTTTTGAAAAACTAATGAATATTCAATATCTAAATCTCCCTCCCTACCCCAATAGGTGGATGGTATGGCTAATTCAGCAAGGCTTGGCCTGCCGGCCTCGCTGTGTCAAGACTTGCTGCCAGGAGGATGTGTTTTCCCTTCTCAGTATTAACTTTTTTTCGCAACTGTATAACGTGTATTTCCACACGACGTATCGCATGAAACATAGCCAACATGATTAATCTTACAACGGGTGTAGATAAGCATGTTAGCTGAACTGAAACAGTTTCTTGTAATCATTACGCTCACGTACATTGTACCAACGCTGTACCAACATCTAGATAGCTGGGATCTGTGGTATGTAATGTCAGTGAATGGCCCTCACGACATGGATCACAAATTATCGTCACCCCCTCCTCGAGACCAGGTAACATGTAGTTATACATATGTGAATATAAGATGCTGTGTAGCGATACATGTTAGACCTGTAGAAAGACAAGTTAATACTGGGACAAAGTTCAGTTTTATGTCGCGACATGGCCTCACAAGAGGCATGCTGCAAGTAACGCGGTGGTTGAAACACAAGTTATAGCTGTTGAAACACAAGCTGATTTTTGTCGAAATACAAGCTAAATTTAACTTGTTATTTAATAAGTCTAACATGTATTACAAGAGAGTTAACATTATATTAGACAACATTAACTTGTATCTCTACAGATCTAACTTGTATGAAGACAACAACAACTTGTATTTCGACAACGTGTAAATTGTAATTGTGGTGGCCCTAAAAAAAAACTCCGTAGGCACAGGTGAAGCTGATGAAGATATTTGCAAGGAATATGCATAGCGAAATTAAAAGAGCATAGGCCTATACTGTGGAATAGTGGCTCATGTGCAGGCGTATGCGAAAAGGGTTTATTATAACAAAAATCAATCGTTATTAAAAGAAGTTTCACATTCCTTATTTTATTTTGTATAGTTGTGGATTTTTTTCTTGTCTTTGTCATTGCTTTGCTATTTGTTTAATTAACGTAATGTTTCGTTCAAATTGTGCATATTTGACATATTTTCACCCACGTGAAGTTGTGGGTCGCCGTAGCGAGACATCAAGACAAAATGGGTGCAAGTTCAAATAAGATAATTTAGCGGTCAAAGGGTTGACACAATCAGTGGGAGTGACGGTGAATTCATCAGATTGTTATAGAGATGATGCCGCCGCCCCCCCCCCTCTCCCCCTCATCTGGCCATCAGACAATGGCCGCCAAGTCAACACATCACACCACGTGATCCCGATGACACTGGCTGTCTGTGGCGGTGACGGTAAACACAGACACATCAGCACACACACAACATAACAGCTAGGATAATGATGGATTAATGTTGGGCCAGCGTCGCAGACACTGGCCCGACATTAACTCATTATTATTACAATGACTCGTGTTCCACTGTTGTGATTTTATCCCTGTGTGGCATTGCTATCCCAGCAGGGCGAGGGCCCTGGTGCAATGGCTAAAGCTGCCTGCTTGGAAAGTCGGAGATCGCGGATTCGAGCCCCACTCTGGCATTCAAGTTTCAAAGAAACTAAGTCATGCTTGAGACCGTTTATAGATACGGGCCCACCACAATAGTTAAGTTTGTTGAACAAGGTGAGATCAGCAGCACACCAACATACACTTGGGAATTAACACATTGCGATGAAGTCAATTGTTGTGTAACGGAAAATATAACAGACTATTCCAGCCATCTAAAATAAAGAGATAATGGCATAATCGACTATGATCACTCTCAATAATTAATATGAAACTACTACTACCACTTAGGAAAAGTGGTTCTACGTGGAATAATATGAATAATTACCACCCATAATCGCATATCATTGTTTTGTCGAAATACACGAACACACATCAATACACGCCCATTAATAACATGAATAATTACAGCCAAATAGTAGAAGTTATCGTACAAATGTCTGTGGCGCTGGCCCAGCATTCAAGCGGTAGCTGGTGAACGTTTTGCGCTTGAATGGATGTACACGAACTAATTCTATTAGCCCGTATTGAAACCAAGTCAATGTGTGACTTCGGCCAGGAGCTTGAGCATGCAGTGACGGACCATAATCATGATAATGTGTATTGTTGTTCCGGTATTCTATCAGCGCTTGCCCAACTTGTGTGCACGAACTAAGCAAATGATACTAAATTCCTCCACCTGACCGCAGAAGCCACCGTTATAGCGTCAAACATAAGCTCCACCCACCTCTTTCGAATGAATGAATGATTGGGGTTTAGGCCACATGTGTGCACACATAGGCTAAGCTGGAACAGGAAACCTCCTGATGATGGTGAAATGAACGCGTTGACACTGCCCTCGATCCAGACACATGACTCTAAATTCGAGCCCTGGCCGTCTGAAACCGAGCACGCTACTTATCGGCCACGAAGGCTCCCCACTATACCTAATATTTACGAGTGAGCGGGGAAGAAACACCTCTTTTGAAGCCGGGAAAGGTGCAGAGTAGTTCCGGGGACTTCACTTGGCATTAAAGGTGATCGAATTAGAAATGTGAAAGAATAATTTTTATCACCACATAGATTTCGTCCTTTTTTCACCACTTTTGAAACCGGGAAATTATATTTATGCATATGTAATAATACTATTTATTATATATATATATTATATCCCTGTGAGCTAAATCTCTCTCGCTATTAAAACCTGACTTAAATTAGAATGCATCATTGCCTTGTGCGGAGTAGTTCCAGGGACTTGACTTGGCCGTTAATTAAATCGCATTTGAAATGAGAAATAATTATTATTGCCACTACCACATAATATGTAATATGCATAATTACTTTGTACAAAGTGTGTTTCAGGGATTTGGTTTATGATGGTTTATGATGGTTTATGATGGTTTCAAATTGAAAAAAACCCCTTTGGTTCCCATGGTTTATAGATAAATAGATAACCACTTCTATTAGCGACTTCTACCTTTGCTTTTGACCTTCAAACAAGAACATTTAAAGGACAAATTGATATTGAATTTGCTAGATCAACGTAAATGTGTGGATTTAAATTGTACATGATTAATATAATTGGACAGTAATTGTTGCTCATTTGCAGTTGTGGATTGAAACTCACAGGTACTGGGTTCGAATCCCGGCCGGGCCGGATGTTTCTCATCGAGGTTATGCATATACTGTGATCCAAACTGTTCAAAGGCCTGGAGTATGCAGTGCTGCCCATGGTACTGTGCACTGTAATGAGCCATTGAAGTCATACAAAAAGAGTAGGGCATAGTCCCCTACTTCGGGCTTCCGTCTGTCGCGATATTGCCATAATTGTGCAGAAAGCGACGTAAAGCAATATTCATTCACTCCACACATCCCAGCAAACAAATGAAATGAATCGGGATTTAGGCCACCTTTGTGCACATATAGGCTAAACTGGGCCAGGAGAACCACCTGAGGATGGTGAGATGATTGAGATGACACTGTCCTCTAGACACAGGATTCGAAATTCGAGCCCTGGCGGTCTGAGGCCGAGCACGCTACCTCTCGGTCACGGAGGCTCCCCACAATACTGACTTTCACACGTGGATGGGGAAGAAACATTTTTGTTTCTTTCAAACCGCCGAGACCGGGAACCGAACCCCGAACTCTGGCGTGAAAGGCAGCGGTGCTAACCACTACCCTAGGGCCCCCGTCCCCCAGCAAACACGATACATCAACAACCTTCACGACGCTGGCCCAAC
>OZ024917.1:65739891-65819891 GCA_964017125.1 Flabesymbios commensalis | reverse complement strand
ATGTATATGGCCGCTCTGGGAATGGAAAGGTGTATACACCACTTCACATAGGGGCAGATGCACCCCTAAGTACAAATGGGACCATATGTAACGATAATATTACCATTATAATGGTAGCGAAAAGAAAACATATAATAATTGATAATCATTGATATGTTAACCCTTTGCCCGCAAAGTTATCTCATTACATGTTCACCCATTTGAAGTTGTGCCTCGCTACCGCGACCCACAGCTCCCAGTGGGTGAAGATTACTGATATGTGTATTTTGAGACCCGAAATATTCAGATTTTGATGTTTCAATATTCATTTCATTCTCAGAACACGACTACAATCGTAATTGGATGTGAAAGGTTTAATTGTGATTACTACTTTGGATGTGCCTTTGATGTCTTGTTTAGAATAAAAACGGGACAGGGCTACTAATGATCCAGAGCAAAGTAATACTGGGTCCTACACATTGGTTTGATTTGTTTGTACCTGTATTTAAAATAACTGATTTCGTCCAGGAAGCAATATTTTAAAGCCGGCTGAACCGGTTATAATCCTCTATACGTATACCCTGCAGTATTAGGAGTTTGACTATGCGGTTCAGATCTCCTATATGCCTATTACCATGAGTGGAAGCACCGCACAGCAATGCGATATGCAAACGGTGTTCATTTGAGTGCGGTATTGGAAAATACAGCACTCGTTCAAGGAATAAGGTGTGAGCCTTCAGGCGTACCTTATTCCTTGGACATGTGCTGTATTTTTCCCTACAGCACGAAAATGAACACCGTTTGTATTTTCTCACACGACTGTTCAAATTTTTCAACGGCGTTTACAGTCGATCGACATAACAGACGACCATACATGTAGTACAACGGAGTGCGGTATTGGCTGATACCAACATACGTCTCATAGTAAAAACACAACCAGCGAGTGTGAGAAGGTGCTCATACAGTAAGCATAGTATTAAGTGCTCATAATATTATAGGTGTAGGTAGATAGAATGACAACGGTGAAAAAAAAGGTGAACAAAGGCGCGAGTTATTCAAATAACAATTATTTTTCACTTGAAATTTAGCAGTTTTATTAATCCTGCTAAACAAATAAAGTATTAGATTTATATCTGCAGTAAACGCTGTAAATTGAAACTACGCGGACGCGAATTTCTTTTATATTGCGCCCTAAGACAAGGTAATATAAAATAGTGTTTTTTGTTTGTGAAATAATATTCATCTGTTAACATAACAATTACATATTATACTCATATTATTATAGGGAGGTATTGTATTATTATTATCGTATTATTATAGGGAGGTATTATAGTATTATACTCATATTATTATAGAATGGAATTATAGTATTATACTCATATTATATGGGGAGGTACTATAGTATTATAGTCATATTATTAAAGGGAGGTATTATAGTATTATACTCATATTATTATAGAATGGAATTATAGTATTATACTCATATTATATGGGGAGGTACTATAGTATTATAGTCATATTAATAAAGGGAGGTATTATAGTATTATACTCATATTATTATAGGGAGGTATTATATTATTAGACTCAAATTATTATAGGGAGGTATTATAATATTATAATCGTATTATTATATGGAGGCATTATAGTATTATACTCATATTATTATAGGGAGGTATTATAGTATTATACTCATATTATTATGGGGAGGTATTACAGTATTATAGTCGTATTATTATAGGGAGGTATTATAGTATTCTAGTCATATTATCATAGGGAAGTATTATAGTTTCATACTCATATTATAATAGGGAGGTATATATCTTACTCATATTATAATAGGGAGGTATTATAGTATTATAGTCATATTATCATAGGGAGGTATTATAGTATTATACTCATATTATCATAGGGATGTATTATAGTATTATAGTCATATTATTATAGGGAGGTATTATAGTATTATAGTCATATTATTATAGGGAGGTATAATAGTATTATAGTCATATTATTATAGGGAGGTATTATAGTATGATAGTCATATTAATATAGGGAAGTATTATAGTATAATAGTCATATTATTATAGGGAGGTATTATAGTATTATAGTCATATTATTATAGGGAGGTATTATAGTATTATAGTCATATTATCATAGGGAGGTATTATAGTATTATAGTCATATTATCATAGGGAGGTATTATAGTATTATAGTCATATTATTATAGGGAGGTATTATAGTATTATGATCATATTATCATAGGAAGGTATTATAGTATTATAGTCATATTATTATAGGGAGGTATTATAGTATTATAGTCATATTATTATAGGGAGGTATTATAGTATTATAGTCATATTATTATAGGGAGGTATTATAGTATTATAGTCATATTATTATAGGGAGGTATTATAGTATTATAGTCATATTATTATAGGGATGTATTATAGTATTATAGTCATATTATTATAGGGAGGTATTATAGTATTATAGTCATATTATTATAGGGAGGTATTATAGTATTATAGTCATATTATTATAGGGAGGTATTATAGTATTCTAGTCATATTATTATAGGGAGGTATTATAGTATTATAGTCATATTATTATAGGGAGGTATTATAGTATTATAGTCATATTATTATAGGGAGGTATTATAGTATTATAGTCATATTATCATAGGGAGGTATTGTAGTATAATAGTCATATTATTATAGGGAGGTATTATAGTATTATAGTCATATTATTATAGGGAGGTATTATAGTATTATAGTCATATTATTATAGGGAGGTATTATAGTATTATAGTCATATTATTATAGGGAGGTATTATAGTATTATAGTCATATTATTATAGGGAGGTATTATAGTATTATAGTCATATTATTATAGGGAGGTATTATAGTATTATAGTCATATTATTATAGGGAGGTATTATAGTATTATAGTCATATTATTATAGGGAGGTATTATAGTATTATAGTCATATTATTATAGGGAGGTATTATAGTATTATAGTCATATTATTATAGGGAGGTATTATAGTATTATAGTCATATTATTATAGGGAGGTATTATAGTATTATAGTCATATTATCATAGGGAGGTATTATAGTATAATAGTCATATTATTATAGGGAGGTATTATAGTATTATACTCATATTATCATAGGGAGGTATTAGAGTATTATAGTCATATTATCATAGGGAGGTTTTAGAGTATTATGCTCATATTATCATAGGGAGGTATTATAGTATTATGCTCATATTATCATAGGGAGGTATTAGAGTATTATAGTCATATTACCATAGGGAGGTTTTAGAGTATTATGCTCATATTATCATAGGGAGGTATTAGAGTATTATAGTCATATTATCATAGGGAGGTTTTAGAGTATTATGCTCATATTATCATATGGAGGTATTATAGTATTATGCTCATATTATCATAGGGAGGTATTAGAGTATTATAGTCATATTATCATAGGGAGGTTTTAGAGTATTATGCTCATATTATCATAGGGAGGTATTATAGTATTATGCTCATATTATCATAGGGAGGTATTAGAGTATTATAGTCATATTATCATAAGGAGGTTTTAGAGTATTATTCTCATATTATCATAGGGAGGTATTAGAGTATTATGCTCATATTATCATAGGGAGGTATTAGAGAATTATAGTCATATTATTATAGGGAGGTATTATAGTATTATGCTCATATTATCATAGGGAGGTATCAGAGTATTATACTTATATTATCATAGGGAGGTATTATAGTATTATGCTCATATTATCATAGGGAAGTATTATAGTATTATAGTCATATTATCATAGGGAGGTATTATAGTATTATGCTCATATTATCATAGGAAGGTATTATAGTATTATACTTATATTATCATAGGGAGGTATCAGAGTATTATACTTATATTATCATAGGGAGGTATTATAGTATTATGCTCATATTATCATAGGGAAGTATTATAGTATTATAGTCATATTATCATAGGGAGGTATTATAGTATTATGCTCATATTATCATAGGGAGGTATTATAGTATTATACTTATATTATCATAGGGAGGTATCAGAGTATTATACCTATATTATCATAGGGAGGTATTATAGTATTATGCTCATATTATCATAGGGAAGTATTATAGTATTATAGTCATATTATCATAGGGAGGTATTATAGTATTATGCTCATATTATCATAGGGAGGTATTATAGTATTATAGTCATATTATCATAGGGAGGTATCAGAGTATTATACTTATATTATCATAGGGAGGTATCAGAGTATTATACTTATATTATAATAGGGAGATCAGGATCGCATAGTAAAACTCTGGTGCGATATGACAAGACATTTTTTGGCCCAAGTATGGTATTCTACCCCATAATTTTAATAACAACTGAATGATGGCGGTGTTTGGCTGATCTCGTCATGTGACAGGCTCAGTCACTATTTTATTGGTCGGGGTAGATTACCATACTTGGTCCCATTTTTCACTGAAAGTAATTTCAAAAAAATTGTTTCAACGTCTCGTGTTTGTTGTGTGCACGTTTTAACCCTTTCATCGTTAGGCCCGACTATAGTCGTTTTTACCAAGTTTAATCTGTTTTATTAACCAACTAAATCACTGTTATTGGGAAGGAAATATGTGTTTAAACATCAAGATTTGTAATGTTTGTTCTCCCATTAAACACATATTATCCATTCAGTCAACGTTTCGGAATGGATGAAAATTAAATTACATAGGATCCATGGCCATCGGAGGGGCACAAGTAGTCCCCTTGGCTGAGGATAATATGATTTCATTAGGTCCCGTTCTGACACAGATTTAATCTTGAGGAGAAATATCAATCCCTCTGGGTGAGACTGATATCTAGATTTCATTCCATCAGGACAACGAGAAAACCGAGCGCCGCCCTGAAAGTAAGCAGGCCTTGTCTGTGAATAAATAGGAAAGTAAACGTCCATGGAAACAGTGCAAAAAATCATTCGTCTATTTTATGTTTTGTTTATGCCTTGTTTAATAAAAATAGCCTGAACATTTGAGCAGCGCGAAGCTTGATTGTCACATAACATGTTGGTCTTACAACAAATCGACATGATGTTGTTCAAACATAATAATATAGATGATATTAGAATCTAGGCTACCTTTAATTTATATATTTACTTTTCGAAGTAAATAACCGATGTGTTTGTTTAATCAGAGGTTCAGCTATTGCCAAAACATTGATCAATTCCAAGCTGGCATCTGCCCCAGCAAACACGATACATTGATTGAAACAACGTTGGCCGAGCGTCTGTGACGCTGACCCAACATTGAACCAACATCACTACACTTATTCACCACCACAGACATTGGTGGTAGAAATAAGTATAGCTTCTCTATGAACATGATGAGTCTATGTATTTTTATCAAATTGACCCAATATTAGTTTGAATTTGAATCAAATTACACAACCCTGTACTAACATGAAACTAGTATTGGGTCATGTTTCGCAAAAAAAATCAACAGTATAAACATGTATTTACTACTGTCAATATTTAAATTATTTTGAATATTTCATTTGCCAAAACATTAACAAATTTAATGCTGCCATATGTGAACCAGACATAAGACGTCAAAGAGACCCCTCTGATTAATTTGTCTCTGAAAACACACGTAGTCGCCGCCACATTGACAGACATTGACATAAATAAAGTAACATTTCTTCTGTATAATACTTTTGTTTTCTTGTTGACGTCAGGGAAATCTTTAATCTCAATAAACTAAAAAATCTGAAATTACAAGATTGAAGTATACTTTGGAACTATAGTTGCTGGTTTTATCTTTATTTTTAAGCGCTGAAATGATAACCATTGAGACCAAAGGGTTTTTTCAATTGGAAATCATAATAAATGTCTTAGTTGGCTTTTTCTGCTTCATTTGAATACCTGTGTGGGACTACGGCCATTATGAATAGTTTTACTCTTTCAAGACGTCAGAATCTGACATTTATCAGTTTGTTTAGTCTATAGTCAGACCACCTATTCTGTGAAATTTTCTTATATACATCTTGTCTACAGCAAGGCTAGTCTTCTCAAGGGCTAGATCTGCGACCCCGGGAAACCTAGCCTCGCTGTCGACAACATGTGTATATTATGTGTTTCACGGTTACGATGCTGGGGCACGTTATATTACATGGTATATAAAAACTAGCAGCCATGACCTGACAAAAATATCAGTTTGGTAAATGTAGCGGGCACATTAATCTTCGGTATATCACAGCAAACACAAGACGATACACCAATGCTGATTTAATGTCGGGGCAGCGTCTGCGACGCTGGCCCAACAATAAACCAGCACTCGTTCAACGTCTGCAGTCCGCTTAGACAGGGTACCACCAATAATCTATTAGGCGTTAATATATTCTTAGTACCACGCAGTATGGTGGATTATTTTTCTGCAGAGTTATTCGTGTGCATGCACGTGAAGATATGCAGAATGCAGATATGAGTATGACGAATTGGGTTTAATAAGTACACTTTTATACACATGTAGGCTAAAGTGAACCAATGTAGCCTCCTGGCTCCGCTAAGATAGGCGGGTCAGACCTTGCGAAGGAAGATGCCTCATGGGAAAGGTGAAGGTGTACAAATCTCACTACATTTCCCACATATTTAGAATATGTAGTTGCAATTATTCTACACTTATGTTGGACCTCAGAACATACCGTACTTGTACGCAGACAGGTAGATACATTGATACAATATATATTTGCATTGTAACACTACTGTAACATGTAGGCTAAACTGGGCTAATGGAACAGCATGAGAACGATTGAAAAAAATAACCTTTCGAAAAATGTGAATTAAAGATTTAGTTTGCGTAATTTATTTTCAGATATAGCGGCGATCGTATTGATATGTGGTGTTATGATTTATCCCTTTTGTTGATCGTATCGATATGTGGTGTTATGATTTATCACTTTTGTTGATCGTATCAATATGTGGTGTTATGATTTATCCCTTTTGTTGATCGTATCAATATGTGGTGTTATGATTTATCCCTTTTGTTGATCGTATTGATATGTGGTGTTATGATTTATCCCTTTTGTTGATCGTATCGATATGTGGTGTTATGATTTATCCCTTTTGTTGATCGTATCGATATGTGGTGTTATGATTTATCCCTTTTGTTGATCGTATCGATATGTGGTGTTATGATTTATCCCTTTTGTTGCGTGTTTGTTTCTTTTTTCATTCCTTTCAAGCTGGAATTGCTAACGAAAATTCCGACTTCAAATGACGAAAAACATGTCTATTTATGGTCATCTGAATAAGTATAACATATTTGATTAACTGAGCATCTCTACCACAAACTATTCTTTGAATCTCAGTGACTTTTTAGTTTGTCTCTAACTTGCTCGACACCGTGTGTATACACACTGAAAGGTATAATTTCAATATGTTGACTGTGTGATCTACAATGTGTGTTTCTACTAAACACAAGACGTTGGTCCAATGTTGGACGAATGTTGCTCCACAATAACCCTTTGAACCATCACGATGCATCAAAGCATCATTTTGTATTTCTGCAGAATGACTTAATTCCCTGCACCTAGAGGTTTAGAACGAACATTTGCATGGAACAGTTTTAATAATAGCGATATCTATTTTTCATTTACCACCCACGTCAGGTCATCTTTATTCCCTACAAGTCGGGAATTGCGGCAGCAATTTCCGACTTGTAGGGAATAAAGATGACAATAGTAAATTCAAGCTGGATAGGGTTCAAATAACATAAGACCAAGTGTCCTTTTCTCTGATTAATATATGAATCAGAAGTAGATGCGCAAGTTGTAATAAAATCAAATGTCTCCACCATCTGACCATGAGCTGAATATTTAATTTTACTTGTTGCAGAACACTTCGTCACCATCTTAACAGCGATGCTAAATGTGACAGGATGGGCAGATGAAGGTCATCAAGTAGGTGACCAGTGGTCATCCAGAAAAGTCAAAGTGGAAGTGTCGACGCTGCGAACCTGGATGACCCTTTGACTACCAATAACGAATAAAATCGTTTATTCACTTTTTATTAGCACTTCAAATAACACTTTTGTTTAACCTCTTTTCCCGGTATTTTTTTTTTACCCAGTTGAAGTTGTGTCTCGCTACCGCGATCCACATCTTCAACTGGGTGAAAATGACTAATATTTGTTTAATTTGGGATCAAGCATTTACAAATTTTGCTATTGAAGCACACGAGTCATTTCATTGCCAATGACAGTGATTTAATCAGCTAATAAAACAGATTTAAAACGACTGCGGTCGTCCTCAGCGCCTAAAGGGTTAAAATACCAGGCTTTCATTTTGACAAATGTTAAACTTTACAGCGCGGGGATCGACTTTAAACGTCAGAATCTGACGTGTGTAGACGTCAGATTCCCGCATTGTAAAAGTAAACATATTTCTAATGGATGTAGACCCATAAACATAGGTATTCAAATGAAGCAGAAATAGCTAACTGATATTTTCATTGTAATTTCAAATTGAAAAAAAACCCTTTGTTCTCCATGTTGTATAAAAAAAATATTTCTGCCCTGTAAATGTTAATAATCTTCACCCACTTGATGTAGATAGCATGAACGTGACACAGTTTATTTTCAAGTTGATTAACATTTCAGCTGGAGCTTGCTTGGAGATGAAATGTTTAACAGAAGAGAGAAGTCAAATGAGGCGTAGGCTCAACCCTCAAAGCGCTGAGATATGGTATATAAACCAAGAGAACAAATGTTTTTTTCAATTTATAATCACCATAATGGTCGTAGTCAGATCTTTCCGCCTCATTTGAATCTTTATGTTATGGGTCTACGGCAATTATAAATATAAATAACTCTTAAAGTGCGGTGATCGACTTAACGCATCAGAATCTGACGTCTGTAGACGTCAGATTCTGATGTCAAAAATCGTCCCCCGCACTGAAAGGGTTAATTGAGAGACGCAGTAGAAGCGAAGGTAGAAGCGTCCATGCATGCTGGGATCCTGGCTAACATTTGCCAGTATTCTTTGTATATGTAAACGTCATTCGACCAGGTTTCAAACCACACGAAATATCATTGAGCCCGTTAAAATAACTTGTTTAATCTATAAATTTAGAGGTGATTTCCATAATTGTAGAAGCTGCAAATGAATCGGGTTTTAGGCCAATTTTGTGCATATACAGGCTAAATTGGGCCAGGAGAACCTCCTGAGGATGGTCATATGAGTGAGATGACACTGCCCTTCAGACACAGGATTCGAAATTAAAACCCTGGAGGTCTGAGGCCGAGCACGCTACCTATCGGTGACGGATGCTCACAAAAACAAGCTGGAATGGTCATTCCCCGTTAAGCTTCATGGGCCGTATTCTCGTACAAGTTACGATATATCGTAGTTTGTATGAGAATATGAGCCCAGGTTTCAATGTAGCAATTATTTTCTTCCTTGCGAAATCCTGCAAAATCAGTATTGTGAAGAGCCTTCATGACTCGGTGACTTTACATGTAAGCAAATACTGCCTTTTGGCTTTCCAGAACAGAATATAAGTAAGTTTATTCAGCAATAGATTTACAATCTGTGTGCATACATATAGACATATATAAAAAAGTGCATGTTTGACGCGTAAAATAGCGTGGCAACAGATAAAGCGTGAACAGAGATGCAATAAGGTGATACAATTTTGTTTGTTTTTGTATGAGAAATTTGGCTCTAAGACTAAGAATCACGTAGATATAAAAAAATTCCAAGTTTTCTCAACACAGATGGTTCTTCAGAAGATAAGAGAGAGGACAATTTAAACATATTTGGCCTAAAAGTGTAATAGCGGGGTAACACATGTCTGATGTGACGTGTGTTCTCACATTCAAACAAACAATGAAATTCATCTCCTAGGACATTACATGTTGGACAAAGCCGCTCGTTGTAGGGTCTGCGATTTCTCCCTCTGCCTTGAATTACATTTGGTAGTAAATGATTCTTGGTTCGAAATCTTATAAGAGAAATTCTGTGCTTACAATTTGTTACCATATGGAAATAATTTTGCGGCATGCGGTTCCTATTTCTGCCAATATTATTTATTTATGAACCTCAGAGGCAATCATTGCACGTTTCAGATATTTACGAGGTGACCAGCCATTCCCTGTCTGTACCTACTCCTATTCTCTCTGCCCACGTTTCCTGCTCGCAACAATTCTCAACTAGATGCTGGGCTAATGGCGCCCCAATGTTGGGCCAGCGTCGGAGACATTGGACCAACGTCAGAGACCCGGCATGTGCCAATTTAGAATGTCGCAGTCCAAATGAACTGATAGCTGACTTGTCAACCCCTGCAGCGCTGAAATATTATTGTACAAACTATGGGGACCAAACAGTTTTTCTCAATTTCAAATCATCGTACATATCTTCCCTCTTCATATATGTCTTAGCTCTTTCCGCTTCATTTGAACACCTATGTTATGGGTCTATTATAAATATTTTAATTCTTCAGTGCGGGGACCGACATTATAGACGTCAGGTTCTGAGGTTTATAGTCTAACCCTTTATCGGCATGTAGCTTTTCGTGATTTGTGTTCAATACTGTAATACTAGTTAAATTAACCGCTGAATTAAATAATTTGAATGTTCACCCACTTTAAGTTGTGCCTCGCTATCCCCACCCACAACTTATAATGGGCGAAAATAACTCAAATTTGGGACCAAATATTTAAAAATATTAATGTCTGAATGCTCATTTTGTTCCCAATATTAATTATTTAAACGGCCAATAAAATGGATTAAAATGATTAGCGGCATAACTGCTCATTTCAGTTTCGGCTACGATGTCACCAAAACTAAAATAAGCATATTATCAAAACAACCATTGAAGAAAATTATGTCATTTTGTATGCGTTGGATTAACAGTTTTGGGTAAAATTATAGTTGATGTAAAATAAAAAAACGTGTATCACCAGCATGTAAAGGGTCGTCATACTGATACAAAGGATCAGGTATTTATGGGTGGGTCGCATCCAGAGCGGTGCAGACCAGCAGAAAGGTTAGGAGGGCCAGATGAACCAAAGCATCAATGGATGAAGCCAGCACCTCAGAGCTCGTTTTTCAACCACTGACTGCGCGGGTGTCATTTGCTGCGGCACTGCTCGCCCCATCATGCCCTGACCATCCCATAATAAGCAACCCAGTAAATCTGCCGGCAGATGACTATACGGCCGTCTTCAGGCGTGATCTGTGTAAAGCCTTCATTTTCCATGCCGCTGCAGCCTGTCCCCTCAGACTCAGCCACTCGTACTGTAAGAGGACTATAAGCGGATAATAATACACCCTCTAGCTATCACCCATATCCAAGGATCCACGTGATATCTTTAAACAGTGCAAACCTGAATTTACCTTAGCAATCTTCACCCAATACAAGCGGCGAATTGCTGTCGCAATTCTTGACTTGTAGTGAATGAAGATGACTTGAAGTGGGTGGCAAATTAAACAAATATTGTTATTATTAAACAGTTCCATGCAAATTTTCATTCTAAAATTCATGTGTTTTAGGAAATTATGTCATTCTTAGAGATGATGCTTTGGTGCATCGCGCGGTTTGAAGGGTTAAAATCCCTTTGTAAAACGCAGGGGTGTTTGTCATTCATTTGAAGCTGACAATTGTGTCAGAAATGTCAGTTTTAAATTAATGAGACAAGTGAATAAATAAATCATCTATCACTTGACTGGCCAAAGTGAGGGGGTATTTTCTATTTATTTGAAGCCGCCAATTACGTAAACAATGTCACCTTCTAATGAACGGAAGATGTGAAGAAGAAATGTCATGTCTCAAATAAATTGCAAAAGGTAGGATAATCTTGCATTCTGTTTAACCTGGTAATTACAGCAGCAATGTCAGCTTAACAATTTGAGTGCGGGAACCGTCAGAATTTAACGTCTGTAGACGACTGATTGTGACGTCTAATCTCGATTCCCGCAGTGAAAAAAGTATAATGGCCGTAGACCCATCACATCGGTATTCAAATGAATCAGAAAGAGCTAACTAAGCCATTTGTGATTATTTCAAATTGAAAAAACCCTTTGGTCTCCATAGTTTATACAATAATATTTCAGCACTGTAAGAGTTACAAATAATGACATTTTTGGATAACTAATAGTAATAGCATCTTTCAATTTCGCTGCCAATGGTAGGGGTGCTTATCATAAATGACAATAACGTCGCTTTCAACCATTGTCTTGTTAAATTGCAAAAAAATTGAATCAATCGTTTAGATGAGCACCTAACATGGAATATCTTATCAATTACAGTTGCGCTTCATCATGTTTGGAATTGCCATTAAATAACATATATATATATATATATACATATATATTTATATATATAATGGTCTACAAGGGCAAGGGTGGGCCTGATTATAACATACTGGAATTTCTCAGCATGCAGAGACTGCTTTCCGGAATGGGATGGTAATGTAATTTCCCGATGATATTTGCCCGCTCAAATCATATTACCTGAGGCTGGATTGAAATGAACACCGTTTTTAAATCAGAAATGGCACAGGATGACAAAGGGTAACATTAGTGTGGTATAGAGTGACATAGATGTCAGTGTGTGTGTGCTCTGCTGTGCAAAAGCTAACAGCAGTAACTGCTTACTTTTCAAGTAAGCAGTTACTGCTGTTTGCCTTTGCAAGTGTAGAATGACTTGGGCAAAGGCAAAGAGAAGAGTAACTGCCTATTTGTCAAGTGAGCAGATGATGCCGTCTGCCGTACATGGCAGAACCGATGGCGTAAGATGCTAATGGGACGTTAGTTCCTGGTTTCAGTCCAGTCCTATTCCAGTGTTTGCCCGGATAAATAGACTCCCTATTCACAGCCATGATTCCCAGCTAACACGAAACATTGATCCAATGTTGTTTTATTGTTGGGGCGACGTCGAAGACGGCCGCCCAACATTATAACAACATTAAGCCCATGCCTCGTGTTTGCTTGGTTGTGGTGTGGACACAGTAATCTGTGAAGGGGGGGGGGGGTGGTTAGTCCAGTGATAGGAATGTCTGACGGAGCACGCTTCATGGATTTCTAGGATAGACACCAGGAACATTGGAGAGAAAATCGACACTGCCTGGGTGACACCGTCTCGATCTGGTGACTACTGCAGGACAAAGACAAACTACGGTAACTTGGTAACTGTCCACTTGAGAAACAGGAAGTTACTTTTGTTAGCTTTTGCATGTCAAAGTCGAGACACATTATATCCAGGGCCCGTACTCGCGTGCAAGTTACGATATATCGCAGACTTCGGACTGGTCGAGATGGCTCCGCTTCGTATATTGAATAATACCAGAATTTGAACCCACCCAAGATTTGATTGAGTAAAACCATTATAATTCATCCGACCTAGGCAATGGCAAATGGGTTTTACCCTGCTGGATATTCAGCTGAATTTCTATTGCAATATTCAGTTTCAAATTACAAACAATCCTTCCTTTTATGACAATATATCATTCATCTGCCAAATTTAATAATTTGAACATCTACCAATTTATGTTTTATTGTTTGGTCTGCACTAACTCAATTTTAGCAGCCAACTAAAGACATGTATATCTAGACAATAAGGTCAATTTTGAAAAAACAGCCGAAAGTCTTTTTTGTCAACAAACAGCTCGACATTTAATATCGATATTACATTTCGGTCGTTTGACGATCGGTTTGAAGATATTATCATCATCATAAAATCTGATGGTTGTCTGATTGGATTCACGGGACCTCATTCTCCGTCTGCTGATATCAATTACCACTATCTCAGTTTTCATGTCCTAACCCAGCAAACACGAGACGTTAACCAATGTTGGGCTGATGCTGGCCCAGCGTCGTAGACGTTGGGCCAACATCAGACTAACATTAGGTCAACGCCTCGCGTTTGCTGGGAACTTATCAAATTTCTCGTCTAAAAATCGTATTGAATTATAAACACGCTTGTTGCCGTACTCCCATGTTGTACGTGTCTAATATTGCACCACATATATTTTTATATATAATCCAAACTTATATTAGAAATGTGGTCTCAAATTGGATGACGTAGATCTCACACATATGATTGGTCGAGATCACCGTCTCCACCAATCATAATGTCCCCAGCCTCAAGCAAACCAGACCAGTCTCTGGGTTTTATCATGTACGTGCGTTGAGAGGTTTAGGATGATATGGGGGAAGTTTCATAGCCGGAACAAATTTTAGTCCAGGCTACATCCACATCAATGTGTCCACAGAAAAATCATCACATATTATGTGTCCCGTTAAAAGCAAGAACGATAATACTGATAGGGATCCCAGGCAAGTACCAATCAGACGTTGGTTCAATGTTGCCTCAGAATCTAATCAACATCAAATTGTTGACATTTACAGGAAAACAGATCTCATAAAAAGTGGGGCAGATTCTTGAACAGTTGAGCTGCATTAATTTCTGTAGTATTACAAGATTATTCACAATATTACATGTGTTTATGTCGTGGAGTGATATCAAGATACTTGTAATGTACTTTAAGCATAGACAAACTAATTTGAATTTGACTATTACGATTTTTAGCCATTTGAAAATATGCACAGTCACAGGAATGACTACACTCAGCAAGAAATTCTCAAAGAAATAACAAATATCAATTACAGAGCAAATCTGCAGAGACTGTAAAAGTCATGGTTTCTTCAAGGCTGAATATTAGCAATTATCTTTTCCATAAAGAATGAAAATGTCAAGTCTAATGGCGCAGATTCTAGAGCTGTCCTCAAGCGATCTGGCCAAAAAAGAGACGTCCCCTCAATGTTGGTTTAATGATTGGCCGGATTCGCTAACTATGGCCCAGCATTAAGCCAGCATTGGGTCGATGCATCACAGTAATCTCATCAAGTCTGATTGCGGCGCAAAAAGCCGACTGCTCGTAATGTCAATTGTGAAATATGATTCCCGGCTTTAGTGCTCACGAAAAAAAGTCACGCACTAGGTCTAATGATTTATATGGATATTGTTATTTCAACTTTGTTAGCCCTTGTCCTGCTAAATTACATAATTTAAATTTTCAGCCACTTGCAGTTGTGTTTCGCTACCGCGATCCACAATTACTGAATGGCTGAAAATTACTGATATTTGTGTAATTTGACAACAAACATGTGAACATATTGATGTTTAAACACTCGTTTCATTCCCAATAACAGTGATTTAATCAGCTAATAAAACGGATTAAAAACGAGTATTCTCGTGATCAACAGGCAAAGGGTTAACTCTTGCAAACCTGCATTTATCACTAAAACCTTTCTTCACTGCGTGTCTCAATTTTCGACCTGTAGTGGACGAGGATAGCTTGAAGTGCGTGACAAGCTGGAAAAAATAGCCATATATTGCCGAAACAGTTGCACAAAAAAATGCGTTCCAAAAGTTCAGGGAGAAGCAAATCAATTGCCAGAGATAGAAAATGATGCTGTGAGACACCGTGAGGGTTTAAAAAGTTGGAAGACATTAATTTTTTTCTTAATGTACTTCACTTTGGGATTTGCATTTCTGCGGTAACTCCCAGATCAAAGTGAAATAAAATGTTCTGATTTTTTGCAGAACACCCCAGTGCAGCCTGTTGTCCTTAATGTAAACTCCGAAAAGTCCTCATCGTGTTGGATGCTGCTATTTTCTAATCACAATAAAAATATGTCACGTGCTTCAAGTCTGTAAAAAAAGTTTTACAATCTAGGACCTTAGTCGTGATCTAGCACTGACTAGTGAGGATGTGGTATTCCAGATTTGGCGCTCACACTCTCCTTCGCTTTGTAATAACAGTGGAGATAACACAGAAATGTGTCACTGCACGGGAACGTGATGTTTTCTCTAAAATGTGCCAATGCCAACAAATCTCTGAAGAGTTTTGTTATCACTTGTGTGTCATTTTTGCTTTTAGTGCCGCCGCCAACATCACACGTGTGTGCCTTTGTGCTTTCACAACGCGGGGCTGACACCTCGGATGTCAATGCGGCATTTATTCAACCTTGCGGGTTTGTTTTCTGTCAGTTTGGAGCAGGCACTTTGTGGAGAATAACACACAATTCAATCATGATAACGTTTATTATGACATCTGTGATTTGACCCTTCACGACCTACATGCTCTCAGGTCAAATACAATATTACACAGATCAATGTCCAATGTATATATAACCCTTTCAGCGCGGGGACCGAAAGAGTTAGACGTCAGAATCTGACATATATAGACGTCCGATTCTGAGTCGGTCCCCACACCGAAAGTCATAGGAAATATCCAACAAATATAGATTTCCCAAGTACATAACTCTTTCAGTCGGAATCTGACGTCTATAGACGTCAGATTCTGACGTCTAAAGTCGATCCCCGTGCTGAAAGAGTTAAAAAATTGTAATGGCCGTAAACCTATAACATAGATATTCAAATGAAGCGGAAAGAGCTGACTATATTTCAGCGTTGTAATGGTTATTAATATTGCAATGTCTGAGAAATAAAATAGTTGTAGTACACACAATGTGAACGGGCTGAAAAATTATATTAGAGTGAAATGATCTATGCTGCCGTGCAAAACCAAAAGGCGTTTGCTTATGTTATAAGTAACCCAGTAAACACAAAACATCTGCATAACATTTATACAATTTTGGATCAACGTCGAACACGTTGGGCCGGCGTTGCAAAAATGTTATACAAATGTTTTGTGTTTACTGGAAAGATGTGCCTGCTTTACAAGTAAGCAGATACAGCCTTTCGGCTTTGTAGATCAGTCTGCTATGAGATAGAGATGGTCACCACACAATTACATAATCATTTATCCCAAAACATGTGGAATGAGTTGTACAACAATCACTGAGAGCATACACACAAGCGATCTGGGAAACTGCCAGCAAATACTTTTGTCGATACAACGATAGTGAGGGTTGCCTTATTATAATTTACATTGGAAAATTATTCCATTATAATAACATAAGGGCAATGTATTATTAATGATTGTGTGTTTAAGCATTATAATAGAATTTGTCCAGTTGATCATTCTGCATAACTGAACCCGTGTCGGGCAACGGACGATCTAGGCACTATGGGTGTTTTGAATCGTGCCACATCTTATTGTACTGTGTGATATTGTAGCGTATCGCTTTATAGTACGTTGTCATTTAAACTACTCGTAACAGTACAACATTTGGATACTGGTGATTCATCAGTATTCAAATGCTGGATTGTTTCTTAATATTTAACCCTTAGAGCGCTGAAATTTTGTTATTTAACTTAAAAGAACAAATGGTTTGAAATCAATCATCATAAATGTCTTGGTTATATATAGTTCATTTGAATACCTATGTTATGGATATACGGCCATTATAAATATGTTTACTCTTTTAGTGCTTGTATTGACTTTAGACGTCAGATTCTGACGTCCAAAGCTATACACGCACTGAAAGGGTTTAAGTGCTAATCGTGTCTATCCCCGTTTTTTTACTTTATATATTTTTCCTTCAAACATCACAATTTGAAGCAGAACGCAGCATTGCTACATTGACAAATGTTTGGATTCAAATTGTGTAATACATGAATGTAAGTGAAGAAATGAATTGAGGCCATAATATATGACTATAAAGGTTAATATATTTTTGAAGCTATATAAAATTCCATAGTGTAATGTGAGAGAGCACTTTATCATTTTTAAGAGGTGCATATAATGTGGCTATACATGTGTGTGAGCGCAACCCAGCAAAAATAAAACATTCGCATAACATTTGCACAAAGTCGGTCCAATGTTGGTCTAACGTTTTACATATGTTATGCAAATGTTTTGTGTTCACTGGGAAGTACACCCACGCAAGCGTTGTTCTGTAACAACAAATATAGAATGCTAATTTGGCACTCTGATCACTGTAAATACGCCATTGTATAAACTACGGCTGGTGTTTCCTACAGAAACAGGAAACTGGAAAACTCATCCGAAATTGGCAGATACATCCAATTGGCCGGAAAAAGCACATCACAAATCATGCGCATGGAATGATTTGTACAGTAACCATGGTTACGAGGGACAACATAAAAAATGAGCAATCTCGGAAATTACCGGCAAATACTGCTGTTGCTACACTGACAGTGACGATTGAGGATTGATCATTACATTTCAAATGGTCCAACTTCTGACATTGTCGCAACGTGAATGTAAATAGTGTGTGTAAAATTTTATCAAAAGTGGTTGAGAATATTGACTGAGAATACCGCGAAATTCATTCACCCTGGTTGATTAATTTAACCCTTTGAGCCCTCACGATGCATTAAAGCATCATTTTACATCCCTGAAAACAGACCTAATTTTCCTACAACTGACGGTATTATAAGGGAAATTTCCATTAAACTGGTTTACCAATGTAATCTTTACTTTTTCACCAACTTCAAATAATTCATCCACTACAAGTCGAGTATTGCGACAGCAATTTGCGGCTTGTGGTGGATAAAGATGACAATGGTAAACTCAGGCTTGAAAGGGGTAATGTGAATCTAATTATATCCCATCAAGTCACTGTGATTGGGAATAAAAATAAAATAGAAAACTTACTGCTACGTTCGTGTAGGACCTATAGTAAAAAAAAATAATTTTACACTTGTACATTGCTGGACCAACGTCGAAGACATTGGGCCGACGTTGTACAAATGCTATACACATGTGTTGTGCTTGCGGCTGTGTAGTCACACTGCTGATTTAGAAGCTATGTTTACGTTATGAGATGGAATACAGATACAAATGATTGTATAACTACATAGATGATATGCGCGACCCCTGGCAGTCAGTGTCTCACCAAGTCCATATTCATTAGGGCACGCATGCAAACCTGCATTCATCCCCTATGACATTATGCGATACCTAGCGTGGGATAAACTACTTTAAATAAGGTGTTTGTTTTTTTACATGTCGAATAACCAAATAAGAAAAGTGAAGTACTCAGTACATATAATATACCTTCAGTCCTGACTTTATGCTGTATGAGGGTGCACTTAACTCTGGTGTTTCAAGGGTGCGCTATCTAGATTATGCATGCATCAACAACACGCACTGGCGCATTGTTCTGTCATTTATGTTCTTTGTTACTATTTTCTTTACGTAGACAGCATTTTCCAGATGAATAACACTCACCCTCTGAAACACAATGACATACTACTTTCTCAACGCTGGTCCAACGTCTGCGACGCTGGACCAGCGTTGTAAAAACAGTGTGCCAGTGTTGATATTGTGCGAAAGTGGTCGTAATTCGAGGTGATGTCTGGAAGTTGTGCTATGTACAGTCTGCATAACAATACAAGGTAATATAAATAACTGGTATAGTCCAGAGCCAAAGATATGAATCGTCAATTTACAACAACGTAACACCGACACATAATGCCGACAACAAAGCATAACTACTCAGTGAGATCTCAGAATAATACTCTTATAAATGTAAAAATATACCGATCTTAGCTGAGTGTAGCACCCAGCTCGATTCAATAGACAAACCTGAGATATTGTTTGTGGTTATGGTGACTTCCCAGCAAACAAGAGACGTTCACCCGATGGTGGATTAATGTTAGGCGAGCGTCTAAAACGGTGTGCCAACAACAGCCCAACACTGAGTAAATGTCTTCTGTTTGCTGGATCAGAGAGAGCTCCTCAGCAGCCCTGCTCCCTGTTGACGAACCTGCTTCGGCCTCGATTATGACACATGATCACGCTAAGGATTTGTGCGCCTCTGAGCTCGGTCCGCTGAGGATAAAGGCACTATAGAAGTTTGATTGATTGATTGATTGATTGATTGATTGATTGATTGATTGATTGATTGATTGATTGATTGATTGATTGATTGATTGATTGATTGATTGATTGATTGATTGATTGATTGATTGATTGATTGATTGATTGATTGATTGATTGGAGCGTAACCCTTTCAGTTCGGGGACCGTCTTTATACCCCAGAATCTAACGTCTATAGACGTCAGATTCTGACGCATAAGGACATTCCCAGCACTGAAATAATTAATATATTTATAATGCTCGTAGACCCATAACATTGGTATTTAAATGAATCAGAACGATCCAGCGAAGCCATTTGTGATGATTTAAAATTGAAAAAAACCTTAGTCTCCATGGTTTATACAAAACACTTCAGCGCTGTAAGGGTTAAGAGACGTATGTGCTGCAAACAGGAAGCTTTTCACATGTGATGCCATGAATAATGTACGTTGGAATAGCGCACAGCGGGGGGGGGGCACTCAAATAGCTGAGAAGCATAGACTATCACCACACAGTTAACACTTTAAGAGCTAAGTTATATCATTTAAATTTGCAACCACTTTAAAATTGTGTCTTGTTACCGCGACCCACAGCATCAACTGGGTGAAAAATACCAATATTTGTTTATATTTAATTATGAGAGCAAACATTTGCCAATCTTGATGTTTAAACTCACATTTTATTCGCAATAACAGTGATTTTATCGGCTGATAAAACGGATTAAAACGAGTATAATTGTAGAGCTTCACGGTGAAAGGATTAGGCATGCCTAGAAGATGAAAAAGTCCCTATTTTGATAGATTATACAATTTTCACTCTTTCTTTAATATTTCGCGTGGTGCATTTTTTCGAAAAATAAGGTTAAACATGATTTGTCTTAGTGCATTCTGCTCGCCAACATCTTTAATCGTCTTCAAGATGATTAAATTGAATGATACGAGGCATAGCACTTACACCTTTACTAACATGACTCTGTGTCAAAGTGTTTATTTACAGTTTCAGCTAAAAGTGAAACATATCCATCACTATATCAATTTAATTATCACACTGATATGTTTTACCGTGTGCTGCTGAATTGTTTGTTTTTATTTTTCCTAATTTGAAGCTGGAATTCCTAAAGAAATTTCCAGCTTCAAATGAGGAAAAATATGTTTATTTATAAAAAAGTGACCATCTGCAAAATGTACTTATTTGTCCATGGGAAATATGAATTATTAGATTACATGTAGATGAACATGTATCAATTACAGTAACATTTAAATGGTATGAAAATTCATTAAAAACGCATACATGCGAGTCTAGCACCACAAGGGTTAACACCTGAAGATCCAATCTATAATAACATAATAGTGATTTGTTATTTATATTTAAATGTATAAAAGGTTACTATGACAATCATATCGTGACATAGCAACGTAGAAATATTTCAAGTGGGTGAAATAAATCAATAATTAGTAACTTGGCAGTTAATGAGGTTTTGTATAGATGACGGTCATGAGTATACAGTACCCATAAGCAAGGGAAAAAATAATCTGATTCTATTTTCCTTGGTATTAGTAGGACATCTTGTGTTTTATGTATTTCTGGTATTAGGGATGATTCGATCGCCTAGATGCATATGGCGATAACGGAATTAATGATTCGATCGCCTAGATGCATATGGCGATAACGGGATTAATGATTCGATCGCCTAGATGCATATGGCGATAACGGAATTAATGATTCGATCGCCTAGATGCATATGGCGATAACGGGATGATCGATCGCCTAGATGCATATGGCGATAACGGAATGATTCGATCGCTTAGATGCATATGGCGATAACGGAATTAATGATTCGATCGCCTAGATGCATATGGCGATAACGGGATGATCGATCGCCTAGATGCATATGGCGATAACGGAATGATTCGATCGCCTAGATGCATATGGCGATAACGGGATTAATGATTCGATCGCCTAGATGCATATGGCGATAACGGGATGATCGATCGCCTAGATGCATATGGCGATAACGGAATGATTCGATCGCCTAGATGCATATGGCGATAACGGAATGATTCGATCGCCTAGATGCATATGGCGATAACGGAATTATCGATCGCCTAGATGCATATGGCGATAACGGAATGATCGATCGCCTAGATGCATATGGCGATAACGGAATTATCGATCGCCTAGATGCATATGGCGATAACGGAATGATTCGATCGCCTAGATGCATATGGCGATAACGGGATGATCGATCGCCTAGATGCATATGGCGATAACGGAATGATTCGATCGCCTAGATGCATATGGCGATAACAGAATGATTCGATCGCCTAGATGCATATGGCGATAACGGAATGATCGATCGCCTAGATGCATATGGCGATAACAGAATGATTCGATCGCCTAGATGCATATGGCGATAACAGAATGATTCGATCGCCTAGATGCATATGGCGATAACAGAATGATTCGATCGCCTAGATGCATATGGCGATAACAGAATGATTCGATCGCCTAGATGCATATGGCGATAACGGAATTAATGATTCGATCGCCTAGATGCATATGGCGATAACGGAATGATCGATCGCCTAGATGCATATGGCGATAACGGAATGATTCGATCGCCTAGATGCATATGGCGATAACGGAATTAATGATTCGATCGCCTAGATGCATATGGCGATAACGGAATGATCGATCGCCTAGATGCATATGGCGATAACGGAATGATTCGATCGCCTAGATGCATATGGCGATAACGGAATTAATGATTCGATCGCCTAGATGCATATGGCGATAACGGAATGATTCGATCGCCTAGATGCATATGGCGATAACGGAATGATCGATCGCCTAGATGCATATGGCGATAACGGAATTAATTAATCTTCAACAAAGACTGAATCACCAGACTTTGTACCAAGAATTAATCCCACAGTATCTCATCATTTGCAAAGTCACTGTTTGACGGTTGATTAATTTATTGTCAACGTCAAACATGTTTTTGAATGTCGATGAAAAGAACATCGGCACTGGTCCAATGGTGAAACAACACCAGCCCTCAGCAAACACGAGGCATTCACCCAATGTTGTTTCACTGCTGGCCCATCGTCTTCGACACTGGCCCAACATTGAAACAATATTGATTGATTGCCATGTGTTTGCTGGACCCGTCAGCTCGTCCTCTTTGGCAGGATGCGGTTGAAATTCTTTTTTTTGTCGTGCACACACATACACACAATATCACAGTTCCAATTAGTAGCACAAAATTAAAAATAAAATAATACATAATACATAAATAGCCAACAGCACAATGACCAATATAACATGTAGAGTAGATTTGATATGTCAAATGGAATATAGCATAATAACAATAAAAATGATTTAAAACCAACATAGTGATTATAAATAAGCGCCAGATAAACATGATAAATAATACTGTAGATCAGGTCATATATTATAATACTGTAGATCAGGTCATATATTATAATACTGTAGATCAGGTCATATATTATACTACTGTAGATCAGGTCATATATTATAATACTGTAGATCAGGTCATATATTATAATACTGTAGATCAGGTCATATATTATAATACTGTAGATCAGGTCATATATTCGCCAAGTTTTAATTTTCCCGAATTTCGCGAGGAGGACACATTAGCTATTTTAAGAATCTCGCGAAACTTATTATTATAATAGTGCTATTATCATCGAAATTGATAATTCGCGAATTTTATACTTCATGAAAAGTCTCAAAATCACAAATTCTCGAAAATCTAAACACACGCAAATTATGAGATCTACAATAAATAAAATAGTGATTATATTAGATTGTAAAAAGATTATAATAGACTGAGATAGTGATGATAATAGTGTTAAATATGTGAGCTTAGATATATTGCCCCCGTCCCTAGAGGGTTAAATAGCAATTGCCGCTCTCACAACAGAGCAGACTGTAGATCCATCATTTAGCCGTGGCCCGTCACGTTTACTCTCCATCTCTCTGTGGAGAGAATGCTAGGAGCCTCAGTCACACCGGGATCACTGACAGCATACAGACAACGATGTGTGAATGCTGGGAGCCTCAGTCACACAGGGATCATTGACAGCAAGCAGACAACGATGTGTGAATGCTTGGAGTTTCAGTCACACAGGGATCATTGACAGCAAGCAGACAACGATGTGTGAATGCTGGGAGCCTCAGTCACACCGGTATCACTGACAGCAAACAGACAACGATGTGTGAATGCTTGGAGCCTCAGTCACACCGGGATCACTCACATCAAGCAGACAACGATGTGTGAATGCTTGGAGCCTCAGTCACACAGGGATCATTGACAGCAAGCAGACAACGATGTGTGAATGCTTGGAGCCTCAGTCACACCGGGATCACTCACATCAAGCAGACAACGATGTGTGAATGCTTGGAGCCTCAGTCACACCGGGATCTCTGACAGCAAACAGACAACGATGTGTGAATGCTGGGAGCCTCAGTCACACCGGGATCTCTGACAGCAAACAGACAACGATGTGTGAATGCTTGGAGCCTCAGTCACACCGGGATCATTGACAGCAAGCAGACAACGATGTGTGAATGCTGGGAGCCTCAGTCACACAGGGATCATTGACAGCAAGCAGACAACGATGTGTGAATGCTTGGAGCCTCAGTCACACCGGGATCATTGACAGCAAGCAGACAACGATGTGTGAATGCTGGGAGCCTCAGTCACACAGGGATCATTGACAGCAAGCAGACAACGATGTGTGAATGCTGGGAGCCTCAGTCACACAGGGATCATTGACAGCAAGCAGACAACGATGTGTGAATGCTTGGAGCCTCAGTCACACCGGGATCACTCACATCAAGCAGACAACGATGTGTGAATGCTTGGAGCCTCAGTCACACAGGGATCATTGACAGCAAGCAGACAACGATGTGTGAATGCTGGGAGCCTCAGTCACACCGGGATCACTAACAGCAAACAGTCGCAGATGCCGTCCCAAAAGCGTTGTATCCTTATGAACCGTAATCTGACGTCTACGGACGTCAGATTCTAACGACTAAAGTCGATCCCTGCACTGAAAGAATCAGATATGCATATTGGACGTAGACCCATACCATATGTATTCAACTGAAGCGGAAAGAACTAAAAATTTATTGATTCCGAAATGATATAATCCATCACAATAAGGTGATTTGGGGCTTTCATTTTACGAAATATCTGAAATGAAAATTATCCGATTTTATATAAAATACCCATGCCTAATATCATGTATTTTATCTAATATCGGGACATTTGTATTGACCTTGAGGTGGGAATTGCGGCAGCAATTCACATCTCAAGGTCAATAAAAATGAGCGAGAACAGCTGGGTGCTAAGTGGGTTAGCGGGTTAGGGACAGAGGCAGCTCACACAATCCGGGGAGCGTGGGTTTTCTGGTGACACCGTGGCATTTATCCGGGGATCGTCTGTTTTATGGCGACACTGCGGCATTTATACGCTGTCAGGATCACGCATAATGTCCCAGGATGCTTGCAATCCGCAACAAAAGTCCCGATAAGAGTAGAAGGTATTCCAAGAGAGGGATAACCCACATATCACCGAGGCCGCGTGGAGCGTTAAGGGTGGGGGCCCTGGTGCAGTGGTTAAAGCTGCCTACTTGGAAAGTCGGAGATCGAGGGTTCGAACCTCACACTGGCCTTCCAGTTTCAAAAAAAACAAAATGTTTCTCACCCGCTCAACCGTAAAAAATCAATATTGTAGGTAGCCTGTGTGACCGAGAGGTAGCGTACACGGCCTCAGGCCGCCATGGTTCGAATTTTGAATCCAGTGTCATCTCATTCATCTCACCCTCCGCAGAAGGTTCTCTTGACTCAGTTTAGCCTATATGTGCACAAAAGTGGCCTAACACCCCATTCTTTACATTTTATTTTTGAGCGTTAGATTTGGTTCACATAGTGTATAGTACTTTACTTTTGGCCAATTGACCGTGATACACTTTATCACGTAGCGGAATCAGGTAAGCATCACCCGTCATCATATTTAACCCTTTCAACGCGGGGACCAACTTTAGACGTCAGAATATGACATCCAAAGACGTCAGATTCTGAGGTCTAAAGTCCGCCCCTGCGCTGAGAGAATTAAATATGTATAATGGCCGTAGACCCATAACATAGGTAATCAAATCTAGCAGAAAGAAGCCTTCTATGATGATTGCAAAGTGAAAACTGCCGTTCTTCTCCATGGTTTATATCGACATATTTCAGTGTTGTAAGGGTTAAAAGGCGCTATAGTACCATATTAACCCTTTAAGGCCTCACGATGCATTAAAGCATCATATTACATTCATGCAAACAGACCTAATTGTCCAGCAACTAATGGTTTTATAATGATAATTTCCATGAAGCTGGTTTACCAATTCATGGCAAATTTATTTAATTTTTAAACCACAGCAAATCATCTTCATCAACTACAAGTCGAGAATTGCGATAGCAATTTGTGGCTTGTAGTTGATGAAGATGACAATGGTAAATTCAGGCTTGAAACGGTTAGATCTGATTGGTTTTCTCAATTAGCTAATGGATATCTTATAGGCCTGTTCTCCATGGTTTGCACCTCTCTAGAAATAATTTGATGTTCCCATCAGTGGCCTTATTCAACGCTATCTTGACAGTCGTGTCAAATTAGTCAATTGTCATGTTTATGTATGCGTAATTTGCTGTCACGAACATGTCGTAATTTCTAAAGGTTAACAATTTAAGATAGAAGCTTATGTCAATATTACTCTTTTCTGTTAAATATTTCATCCAATGTTCCTTTTTTATTTCGCTCCGAATAAACAATAACAAAATGTTGTTGTTGTTGCAAAAGATATACTGAAAAAGCCTGGCACATGCAGTCGCCTGGAATATTTGTCAGAATGTCAGCACACATATATGTATGTGTCTGTGTATGTTCTCAATTTCAGTCATTTTCTACTGTTCGTGATAAAGCAATTCAATTCTAAATGTCAATCATATCAAGTTTTGAGTCAAACAAGGAATCGTGACAAAATTATTCTTAACACTTCCTGTACGGAAATTACTTAATAACATTACCAATAGGATTGGCCAAACAGAGTAAAGTGCCCCTAAGAATAAACAAATTCGCTGTGGTAGGGCTATCTAAAACCCAAGAACACCAATTCAATTTCAGATTTTGCAGACACGTCTATATTTTGAGCACTCATTCAAGAGCAAAGTTTGCCTTCTAGTTTAACACGTCAACCTTGAAAACAGAACTATTGAAAAGGATCTTACGCATGTCCCACTCAGAGCGTATGTTGTTGGTCGAGATGGCCATCTATACCAATAACATAAGCTCTGAGTTTTTAGAAAACTTATTACGATAGAAGCTTCAAGCTTATTTAGATTTTATAACATGGTAAGGTAAAACCATATGATTTGCAATGGGACACCGATCATCTTCGACGCGTGCCATTATTAATGTTGTTGAAATAAGTAGAGATTTAAAAATACTACAGTACCTTTTTTCAAATCCGTCTTTTTGTTGGAAAGTATCTTAAACGACGCCTGTGATTGGTATGATTATAATAGTAAATTTGTACCATAGTAATGATTTTGATATGATAATTTAGACGGTGACTATGGGATGTATCGAGGTGTAGAGAGACAGATATTCAACCAGCATTTTACTTTGGAATATTAGTTTTTTTTGGGATAGAAAAAATGACTTGGAATAGGAGTCTGCTGGCCTTTGTTTCGATACGGAACTAATACATTTGATCTATTTCTGATGTAGCCCTTGTCCTGCTATTCCCGTATAGGCCCTATATGCATTTGAACCCATGGAGACCAAAGTGGGTTTTTTTTGTATTTGAATCACAAAATGTCTTAGTTAGCTTTTTCCGCTTTATTGTATGGTATGGGTCTACGGCCATTATAATTATTTTACTCTCTTTCAGTGCGGGATGGACTTTAGACGTCAGACTTTAGACGCTTATTGACGTCAGATTCTAACTGTCAGGTTATGCTGGACCAGATAAATATCTGTAAGAAGTATGATACTATGGCCAGAGACGGGTGATTTGAAATCCGCACTCCGGCGGCATGTGATTTACACATGGCTATTTTTTGGCCAGCAAAACAATATGGATGGTATTATAGATCAGCAAAAAACATTCTTAAGACGCTAAATAGCTGGACAAGTATCAGCGACGCTGAGCCATCACTGAAACAACATTGTGACAGAAGGGTATGTTGCTAATAATCTACTAAGATTTACATTGCTCCAGGAAAATATAAAGCGTTCTGACAACTAGGCATATATCAAGGGGTGCCACATCTGGATCAGAGAAATCCTGCTGCACTGTGGAGAGTACCATTCTCATTCATCAGATCCACTATCCTTCCACTAGCGTCAGCTAGTGGCTCTGATTGGTTGCACTGTAAAATGTGTTCTGTAGACGTATGCAAGAATGTCAATACCTGACAGAAATAGTGTCTTTGACATTCTAAACCACATGGTCAATGTTGATTTTATGTTGGGCCAGTGTCGTGAACAATTGGCATACATCAATCCAGCATTGTCAATCTTACAGCGTAAACTAACAGGATAGGTCTACATCAGCCCAATGTTTTCTTAATGTTGGGCCTGCGAAAACATTGGGCCTGCGTCGCAAACGATGGACCAACAACAAACCAATATTGGGTCAGTGTGTCGTACTGACTTAGACTGCACACCAGTAATAACGATGACCCAGCGCTGGGTTCATGTTAATCCACAATCTGAGATGCTGTCCCAACAATAAACAAAGAGTGGTTGTTAACATCACTTTGGACATTATGCTGGTATCTTGGTCTTAACAAAAGCAAGTCTACAACAACACAAGTAAAAGACGAACATCCAATGTTGCAAGGAATCTTCGAACTTGACATAGTTTTAGGGTCAGGTTTGGGTCAGGGTACACCAGATTTTGATGCCTTATCAGAACGCAGCAATTACAGAGGCTGGGAGAGTACGGGCTCCTCTGACAGCTGAAAGCAAAACGGTGGCAAGACGTTGAACCAATATTGGTTTAATGTTGGGCTATTGTCCACGACGATGGCCCAACATTAAATCAGCATTGGTTCAACGTCTGGTGTTTGCTGAACACTGGTCAGGTTGCAGGCCAGCGTCTAATGCGATGTGCCACAACCTGCCCAGCGTTAAGGAGTGTCTCATTTGACAAGTGATCTTTATGGTCTGTTGCTATTGCAGGTAATCCGTAGCCATGTCCCGGCTGGTGATGCTGCGTGAAAATAAAAGCATCCGGTATGATGTATAGATTCAGGAACGGATCCAGAACATACATAGTGATCATAATAAATGCATTATAATCCAAAGTTATCAGATCACTAGTGTATGTGCTGTATTCTGGGGTCTTACACCAAGGTGGAAAATGGCGAGACAAAATAGAATCTCAAGAGAGAACGCATCAGCTTTATTTCTTAACCCATTCTTAATACCATTTAAAACACACCACTGCACTATTTGCCGACCACTACATTCTAAGCCGGAAACAGACCAGTTATCATGGTGGGCCTATGGTACTAGAATCAGTCAGGTGTGACTGAACTGTTGATTATGAGGGATCCTCATCATGGTCGAATGTGCTTTAGTCAGTTAAAACCTCGGAGCTCTACCGAAGGCCTTGGCCTTTTCCACAGGGACATGGCGCAGTGGTTAGAGCGCGGAGCTTTGCCGATGTCGCTGCTTGCCATGCAGTTTCGAATCCCGCTTGGTGCAGGATTTTCAGAGAAATATCATGTTTCTCCCCTCTCAATATTGGGACATTGTTAAGATGTTGTGTCCTTGGGCAAGACACTTCACCCTCAAATGCTTCACTTGACTCAGGTGGAAATGCGTACCTGGTAGGACAGAGATGGCAATGTGTACGATAAGTTCAATGCGCCGAAACGGCTGCAGGACTGTATGCTCCTCGGGGAGTTGAAATGGCACACGAATGAACAGGTCCAGTGACCAGGGGGTAAAATGTAAAGTCCGATGATAGGTCTTCAGACTTGATATCAGACTATAAAAAACCTGCACCTTTACCTTTACCTTTTACAGTTAAGAATGTAGAGCTCCTCGAGCATTATCCTATATTTCACACCGATTTTCCACATCATACAGAGATATCACCTACCTGGTCACTGCTCTCTGTGCCGTTCTCTGCTGATTTTCCATCTGTCATCACCTTGATCTTTCTCGTGTGGTTTTTCCCCTCATAATGCTGCTTGGCCTGCGCAGGAGCATTCAGCGTCACCCGGCATATCTTACAGTACAGGGGTTTTGGGTTCGCGTCCCCGTCTCCAGTGCTATCCGCGGAGTCCAATTCGTCCGCTTTCCGCTTGATCCCTTTATGGTATCCCGATCTGAAGCTCTTATGATAGGAGCCGTTGAGACCCGTGGTGAGGTTCCCATGGTAGGCTGATTGAGGGGAGTGAGGGTTTGGCAGGGCAGTCCTCAGTAGCTGTATACTAGCAGCTGTACCCTGTATACTGCCATTAACAGTCACTGAACCCTGGGTCACCGCTAAGGGTTGCCTTGGAAACGATGCAGCTGTTGCCGTAGCAATGGCAGCTTGGGTTTGTGGTACTGTCGGGGTAGCAGTGGGGTAACTGGGGTATCCTAAAACAGGAAAAAAATGAAAATTAAGTATATGAAAAAATATGTTTAAAACGATATGTATACATATTATATATGATGGATGATACGGAACAAAAATGACGTTAATCGCCAAGTTATGTACAATTTTCACTCACTGTAAGTTGACGCGATCCACAACTTCAAGTGAGTGAAACTTATTCACATTTGACAAAATGGAGGTTAACTATTTTGCTGATTAATGTCACGTTTTATCATTTACATAAAAAATGTGGAACTTGATGCGCGAATAAAAAATGAAAAAAAAAGAGAATATAGGCAGGACAGGCGGTCAAAGGATTATTATGCAGTTGTTTTTCTAACTTACTCGTGGGCAAATTGTTTGTCATTTTACTTTGATTGTTTTGAGAACACTTTTGTCAGCTTCAAACATGATCATCAATTAGTACGTTTTTAAGTTTCACAGCTCAAAGTATGCCACTCCAGCGGTGAAGGTGGTGTATAATACAAATAAGTTCCGTACATCTTTATAATATTACATTTCAAGGACGTCAAAATGATTCGCAATGACCAATTTTTTAAAAACCAATTTGAAAAATAAAGAGAACATCAATTTGAGTACAGAATTATCACCTGAATATATCGTCGGAAAGTTTTAATTGTGATTTATATGATATGATGGTTTTGTAGTGCCGTTTAACACACAAATTATTGATACTAAATAACCTAATTTAAAAAACTGTTTCAATATATGTAATATTTGTTGTGAAATTCAAAGACTTGCAAGGTTGTCAAGCACCATTGTGAGCCCTGTTAGAGCTGCCAACGGGTTTTACAACCAGGTCTTTCAAGTTCAGATTTCTCAGCTGGTTATAAACATTTTAAATACATAAATGCAAAATAAAAATAAAATGATGATGTATATAATAAAACTGATAAGCATTAATGCTAAAATAGATGTGTAGTGATGACCAATGAGTTTCTCTGGTCTACACTGATTAATTTGAATTGACCCATTGCTAGTGACAAAAAACTGCGATTTTGAGATATTTGTATATTGTTTGGCCAGCATATTTCAGCAGTTTCTGTGCGATAGGAAAAACATTGAAATGAGAGTAAACAACTACAATGTATAATGTCGTTGTCATGTCCTCTAGGCAAATACCAAGAGGACTAGATATAATATCTAATAAAGCAGGGAAACGTATCATCTTCATATCTGTATATCATCATGATTGTCCTTTGTATATCTTTTACTATACAGCAAAAACGTTAACTATACTTACTAAGATTATTGTAGTGTGAATCACATGAATCACTTTTGTATCTATGCATATTAATTTTATGTCTATTTATCCAGGAATATTAGCCTAACGCTGAAATATTTGTGTCTAAAATTTGTCCCCGCGCTGAAGGGGTTGAACGACACACCAGCATATGTAATATATATGGATTGATAATTTATTATCTGATGACCGGGGCATTCATGAAGCTTGTTGCCTACTTCATTATTCGTGAAGCATAGATGTAGGTGATTACATCAACAATACTCCAGCATAATTAGAAACCTAATAATCTAGAATTCAATCAGGTATTGTAATCATTGCGATGGCCACGAAACGATCAATGTTAGCCAAATATATCACTATTGTTATGTTGATGAAATTATACATTCTGCCAAGTATAATACACATTTGTTTGTGTGAGATCGGCTGTCCAGGATCGTCAACAAAATAGAAATGAATAGTGACAGGTGATGTTTAGAACAGAATGAACCAAATTAAAGAACAAAATAAAGAGAATGACTCCTCCAAAAACACATCTATTTGCGCGATATCGCCTGTACAGGATCGTAATTGAACGTTTATTATCAGAAAAAATGAATAACGAGAAGGATGCTTAGAATGTAATTCTCTCAATAAAGAAACAAAATAATCAGAAGAAAAGACTCCTCTGAAAAACTAAGTCATGGAGGTAGTGATAAGCGGTGGTGAGCTGGAGAGAAGGCAAGCATTAGACGGATAATACGTCTATCCATCATTCCTGATGCAGAATTAGATTCGGGTCTTCTTCATTATCACCGAGCGGAAATTCAGTGAAAAAACATGGCTAAAATGGACGCGGCGATTTGAGGTGTTATCCGCTAACGCTTGTCCTCCTGAATTATACAAAGAAGTGCATTATTTCACATTCATATGAAGCGGAAAATTACCATAGACATTTCCAGCTTCAAATGATGTAAAAACTTTGCAATTACGAGGAATTGATTAGAGATAATAATTATTTTATTTGTTTTTTGGAGCATAGATCAAAATTATATTTGAAAAAATCACATTGTATATAAATATGAAATATCACCAACTGTAATACAATGCAATGCAATGCAATGCAATGCAATGCAATATAATGCAATACAATGCAATGCAATGCAATGCAATGAAATAAAATGAAATGCAAAAGAATGTAAAAGAATGCAATGCAATGCTATGCTCTACAATAAAATGCAATGCAATAATGCAATACAATAATGCAATGCAATGCAAAGTAATGCAATGCAATGCAATGCAATGCAATGCAATGCAATGCAATGCAATGCAATGCAATGCAATGCAATTCAATGCAATGCAATGTAATTCGATGCAATGCAATGCAACGCAATGCAATTACAGTACAACACAATACAAAGCAGTATTTTTGCAATCATGCAAAATGTTAATATTGAATACAATTTGAAAAGTTTTGTCATATTCTTTACCAAACATATTAAAATCTTATTATTTGCATCACTTCACTTCTCGCAACAAATTTGCATTCCAGTTATAGTAGCATAGTTGTGAAGTAAAATCTAACACTGAAAATCAGTTTTGACGTACAATTACTTCAGGAAATGAATTGGTGTTTTCACTTGGTCACGGTCCATCAAGGAAGTGAAGGATTTTAACACTTTAAAACGGATCCCCTTTGTAAAAATAGTGAGTGATGGGATTCTGGATCGCACTTTGCCAGAAAACCACCAACATCAAACCAACATTGGGGCAATGTATTACGTCCGCGGGGCTCATTCCAACAGACACAAGTCGTTGCAGCAACGTTGGCTTAACGTTGGTCCAGCGTCATAGAAAAATGAAATAATTTATATTATGCTAAAAACGCTTTTTTATTAATTCTTTATCTGCTAGCGACGCCTTATGGGCATAGAATACGTCGGAGACGGTGGCCCAACAATAAAACAGTATTGGTTCAATGTATCGTGTTTGAAGGGAAGCGGAAACGAACGGGGACGGCTCTCTAGTCCTACGGGTCATTGGTCCTACGGGTCATTGGTCCTACGCTCAGACCATTGGTCCTATGGGTCATTGGTCCTACGAGTCATTGGTCCTACGGGCCATTGATCCTACTGCTTGTGACAGAACTCTAATTTTTAGCTCATCCGGCCTTTAGGCCTAAGATAAGCTTATGCCATCGTGCTGCGTCTGTCGTCTGTTGTCTGTCGTCTGTCCACAATTCACAAAAAAATGCTTCTCCTCCCTCAATTCTTCTCCTATTTCAATTCTATTTGGTTTGTTTGAAAGGGCTCGGGCCTGTGCATAGAACTTCCTCGCGGTTTCAGAAATGTTGATTATTAATTAACTTATGACCTTATTAAGACTCAATTAGGGCACTCTGTCTACAAATTCACAAGAAATGCTTCTCCTCCCTTAATTTTTATCCGATTTCAATTTTGTTTAGTTATTTGATAGAGCTCGTGCATGTGCATAGAACTGCCTCATGGATGTCATAAATTGTAATTCGTAATCAACTTGCCCTAATTAAGGATGAGCTTCTGTGTCATTGACACTCTGGTATCTGGTCAGACAGCTTTTGAAACAACTCTAATTTCACCTGGCTAGTTTGTTATAGGGGTTGATGTGTAATATATTTAGTGGATTTGGAAAAATGTCAATTACATATTATAGAATATTTTGTAAAGACAAAAATATACCATAATCAAGCAAACACCAGCATTGAGAAAATTTACCTTTTCTTCATGAACATATCCGATATTGTTCAATATATGTACATGACATATATCATGTACCGTATGTATGTGATGCGGGGAAGATGGAAACAATTTGTGCAATTTGCGTTGACCCTTACATGACATATTACCTTGCACGTTTTCAAAATAAAAGTCATTGTTAATCAGCCATGGTAATAATTTTGTAAAATAAACCAAGATGCTAAGCTTATTGAGAACAGATATGTAATAAATGGGGCCTAGCTACAACGTGACTAATATAAACGAGGTTGTTGTGAACAACGTCATGTTGTGTCTGTTTTATTAGTCCTTGGGCCAGGGGCCGAATTTTTACAATTTAGTACCAATTGGGGTGACTAAACTTTGTTGTGATTTTCAGTTAGATACATATATGAGGGGTCTAAAAAAGTATGATGGCCCTTTCAGAACGGTAGCTTAAGGGCAGTATTCTCAGTTTTAAAGAGAGGGGGGTCTCTGAACCAAAACGTAAATATTAACTATATCTTTTCATCTATGTGTCCTACAAAAATCCATAATATATCGTTTCTGGGTCAAGGAATCCGTTTTTGATGTTTTGGAAATGATCTAACCAATATTTTTCCGACAAATCCAAGATGGCCGCCAATTTTAAGCTGTATTTCTTCGCTCTATGATATAACGAATTTATTTAAGTCTATGATGTTCGATATTTTTTAAGCAAAAATTCTAGTTATGGGCAATTAATCTAGCATCAAATTAAACTATTTTTTTTGTATATCTTGTAAATTTAAATAAATTCAGTTTAGTTATCCAACAGACGTGTACTTTATAACACTTAAGGATGTGAGGACCGAAAACGTATATCTATGAAATGTGTAACAATAAGGCATACATGTCCAATGTTGGTCTATATTACCTATTCTTTTCTTGGTGGAATAAAATAATACATATCTATATTTTTCCACAAATTAAAAAGAAACACTAATTATAAATAAATTAATGATAACAGGGTTCATTACTTTAGATTCAGATTAGATACGTTGTAATCATGGTAATAGTGGTATGTCATAAATATGATTGGGCCAAAATGTAATACCTTCCGAGGTAACTAGAAAAAAACTACTCTAGATAGGTTCGTATGCCTTAGACATGAGCAAAAATGTATGATGACCTTTTTCAGAACGGTAGCTTAACCCTTAAAGCGCTGAAATATTATTGCATAAGCTATGGAAACTAAAGTGATTTTTCAATGTGAAATCATCCTAAATGTCTTAGTTAGCTCTTTCCGATTCATTTGAATATACATTTGCTGTAGGTCTAGGGCCATTATAAAACAAAGTATTTCTTTCAGTGCGGGGACCGTTTCTATACGTCAGAATCTGTAGACGTCAGATTTTAACGTATAAAGACGATCCCCGTGCTAAAAGGGTTAAGAAAGCTCTACTAGGGGTGTATAGTGTAGACTAATAAAAGCTTTACCGCGTTACGTCACAACATCACTTCCTTAGGTCACATATCAACATTGCTTATGTAGGGTGTGGACCCTGGTATAGTTGGTAAAACTGTTTGATGCAGGTTCTTCACCCACTCTGACATCCATGTTTTGAAGAAAAAATGAGTTTTTTCCCCACTTGCTTGTAAGCAATCAGTATTGTGAGGATACTCCATCAAGGGACTTCATGAAAACACCATGAAAGAATGAGTAGAATTCTACTTAATCTTTCATGTAGACTAAATATATGAGGGTATACAATTCTCAAAGACTTTCAGAGGAACACCCGATAATTTACAAATATTTTACAGGGGGAGGCTTCAGCGTTCAAATTAGCAAAGAAACCTTCTTGGTCGAATACCTGTTGACGAAGCTATTGAAGAAACCACAGACAAGGATACCCCAAACTGCAGGTGGTACCAAGGTGTCAGCACAAAACCATCTGCAATGAGTAAATACTATCTCAATGCTGAATATAGAAGTACAGCCATAAAGCAGCTGTGTTATTGAAATCGACTCTCCACATAATATTCACTTAGATCTTCAGCCATCACGTTTTAAAAAAGATGAAACTGACATCCAGTCCGTTGTGGAGCTACTGCAAACCAGCTGGAAAAATCCTTTTAAGAAAAATCCGATGTAATTAATCTTTCAGCTGGTACAAAGAACTAGATACGCGTATGCTGCTTCATGCAAAACATGCCGGTAAATATTAGACCCACAATGATGTTGTTATTGTGGCAGATGCCACTGATATCTTCATTATTAGCCTTGCATTTAGCACTAACATACAGTGGCATTTATATATGAAAAGTGGTATTAAAGCTCGGCAGAGATTGATAGATATTACCTTATAGGACTACATTTAGAGTGTTACATTTATAGGGCTACATTGTCACACAGGATGCGACACCATAAGTTCCTTTTCGGGTCAAGGTATTAAGCTTGGTGCATGGACACTAGTCATAAACAATCACAATTTTAAAGATGCATTGGTAAATCTTGGTTGAAACTGGGCACTGTCACCAGATCTCTATGACGCACTCCAAGAGTTCACATGCCGTTTATATTGTCCAAAATCATTAACGTGTGATATAAAAATTTCCAGAGATAAGAAGGGCATCATGCGGAGATAGCTATATACCAGCATGCCAAATATCAAGCAGGCATATGTCACAGGAGTTTGGTTATCTGTCCTGATATCCCTCGTCCTGATGATGATCGCGGCTGGATTTTCGATGCTTAGATAAAAACTTGAATGTATATCTAATTCTTCTGCTCCAGATGCTGTGCTAAATCTCCTCTCGTGTAGGCCTACTTGTAAGCGTATTTGTAAACTGCCAGTGTCAATGTCTTGAAAATAGATTAAAATGTACAAATGCAGAACTGTATAAACATGTAAGATGAAAAGGCACTCTTCGGATGATGACACAGATGATGATAAATTATAATACTAAACACCCACATTTCTTGTGTGATAGATTGAAAAGTTTGTTCAACGACGTGTTCACACTTTAAACGAAGACAAATGCAATTAAGGACATATTCACCATTGCATTTACAGCTTGTGTGTAAATATATATAGTGTATCACATGATTGGATCACATAGCTAAGTAGTAGGCCTACATGTCGATATTTACATGTACTGTACACCATAATACAGTATTTTTTTTTACAGAGCTGAATGGTAGTAATGATATGGGTAGCATGTTTATTTCATTTATTTTATCGACATCTTAATTTGATTTTAACTGATTTAACACTAAAAAAGAACAGTTGGTTTCTGTTCTGTTTTAAATCGTAAACAATGATCAAGCTGAAAAAGAACATTCTTTATGATCATCATTACTGCTGAATTCAAATTTATACAGGTGAAACGGATTTATCACATTACGCTGAAATCAAATAACTATACCTTGTTATCCTATTCAAACTTCTATATCGAGATACCATGGCTTATCAGGTATATACTATGTTGATAATTAATAAAGTTGATAAATAACCACCATGCTACAGATTCATGATAACAACCGAAGAAATATATACTAGTATTACCATAATTACAGTGTATCTAATCTAAAATGTCTAAAGAAATGAGCCCTGCTATCATTAATTTATTTATAATTACGTTTTCTTTTTAATTCGTAGAAATATATAAATATTTATTATTTGATTCCACCAAGAAACGAATGGATAATATCAACAAACGTTGAACATAAAATAAAAGGCCGTATCGTTACCGTTCTGAAAAGGCCATAATACATTTGTGTTCATGTGTAAGGCATACAAAACCGTTTAGAGTAGTTTTTTCCAGTCACCCCGAATGGTACTAAATATTGGTCTGGCTCAATCACATAATTTTGATAACAACCACAACATAGCATACCACTATTAATATGATTACAGTGTATCTAAATCGAAAACGTCTAAGTTAGAAATGAACCATACATGCTATCATTAATTTATTTATAATTAGTGTTTCTTTTTGATTTTGTTGGAAAAATATAAATATTTATTATTTAATTCCACCAGGAACAAAATAAATATTATAGACAAATATTAGACATGTATGCCTTATTGTGACACATTTCATAGAGATACGCTTTCGGTTCGCACAACAAGTGCTATGAAGCACGCGTCTGTTGGATAACTAAACTGCTTTTATATTTAAGATATAGTAAAAAAATAGTTTTTTTTAATGCTAGATTGATTGTCTGACCAGAATATTTACTTACAAATTTTCGAACATTATATAGACATAAATACACCAGTTATGCCATAGAGTTAAGAAATACAGCTTTAAATTGTCTGCTATCTTGGATTTGTCGGCGAAATATTGGTTAAATCATTTCGAAAACATCAAAAACGTATTCCTTGGCCCGAATTATGTCAGAAACGATGTATTATGGATTTTTGTAGGACTAATAGATGAAAAGATATAATTAATAATTACTTTTTGATTCCGAGACCCCCTCTTTAAAACAGTAATTACTGCCCTTAAGCCACCGTTCTGAAAAGGCCATCATACATAGTTTAATTTAATGCTAGTTTGATTGTGTAACTAGAATATTTACTTACATATTTTCGAACATTATATAGACATAAATAAACCAGTTATGCCATAGAATTGAGAAATACAGCTTGAAATTGACGGCCATCTTAGATTTGTTGGCGAAATATTGGTTAAATCATTTCCAAAACATCAAAAACGTATTCCTTGGTCCGAATTATGTCAGAAACGATGTATTTTGGATTTTTGTAGGACTAAAAGATAAAAAGATATAATTAATAATTACTTTTTGATTCCGACACCCCCCTCTTTAAAACAGTAATTACTGCCCTTAAGCTACCGTTCTAAAAAGGCCATCATACATAGTTTAGTTTAATACTAGTTTGATTGTCTAACTAGAATATTTACTTACAAATTTTCGAACATTATATAGACATAAATGATCCAGTTATGCCATAGAATTGACAAATACAGCTTGAAATTGGCGGCCATCTTTGATTTGTTGGCGAAATATTGGTTAAATCATTTTCAAAACATCAAAAACGTATTCCTTGGCCCGAATTATGTCAGAAACGATGTATTATGAATTTTTGTAGGACTAATAGATGAAAAGATATAATTAATAATTACTTTTTGATTCCGAGACCCCCCCCCCCTCTTTAAAACAGACATTACTGCCCTTAAGCTACCGTTTTGAAAAGGCCATCATACATTTTTAGACCCCTCATATATTTATCTAACTGAAAATCACAATAAAGTTTAGTCACCCCAATTGGTACTAAATTTTGGTCTGGCCCAAGGACTATATTACAAGTAATGTGTATTATTTAATTTGCTGTGTGTAACACGAAAAACAACAATTTATTATTGACATTGTAAAAAGCTGAATGGTTTACCGAATACATAATCTTAAAATATTCTGTAACCATTTTTAAAGTTATTTATGTTAGCAGAGTTAGGTGCCATCTAGTGTTGTGATTAAACCAGCACTGATAAATGGTTGTGTCTCTAGATAGCCTGCTGCTCACAAAATGTTCGCTCCTCTGGAGGCATGTGGCCATCATCAGGCCCCCGTCGCGTCTGTTGGATTGTTGAGTTTCGACGCTGGGCCAACATTAAGCCAACATTGGTTCAACGTTTCGAATTCTGACATTTTGCTTCCAGCTTTTCGATATGCCTAACACTAATTAGCCAGCACATTATGCTAAGCTAGCGTTGTTGTGATGTTGGACAGGCGTCGCAGACGGCGGATCCGCATTAAAACAGCATTAGATCAGCCCATCATAATTGCTAATTGGACGTGCCCACCCTAAAATCATAAAAAAATCAGTGATTTTATTTTGGCTTCTCAAAGAGACCCCTTTGGATGAAACATTTTCAATGTTGTCAATTTTGAAAATGTAATTTATATGAAGCTATGTAACCTACTGATCTTAGCTGAAAATACAAAAAAGTCAAAAAACAATTTTGAAGCACCGAAAAAGAGTAAAATAGTTATATTTCCAGGTCATATATTGCCATGTAAACAAAACAAGTCAGCAATATACAACACTTTACACCACATATTCCCACGTCTTGGACGGTAAGATCAAAGCAATCGCCGCTAATTGGTGTCTTATAGTCAGGACATAGGGGGGGGGGGCACCTGCAGCACTGATGGTCTGCTCAACGCGGGGCCGACGGCATCAACTTGTGGCCCAATGCTGTGCTAGCATTCAACCATCTTTTATGAGAACTCATTGTATGTTTGGGTTTGTCCGGATTCTTTTAATTATTGTTAGAAAATGTTTCTAAAAATCTAAAATTCCTCAAAAAAATTAAAGAATGCTCTGTCGGATACACTACTTCATTACAATATTAAAAAACGATAATTGCTGTCATCATACTGAGTCGCTTTTGACATGGTTGTCAAAAATTAGAAATCAGGAATTTTGTCTTTATATCCAGCCTAACTGACAAAATGCGCAACACAAAAATTAAAAAAAATTGCAGTTCTAGTCTATGGACATGTTTACATCATATGGTCATATTAAGAAGCCAAAATAAAATCACTGATTTTTAGATGATTTTAGCATGGGCATGTCCCTTTAAGGAACGTTTTTTTTTGTTCACGAACATTAATGAATTATTCATGAATGTTCATGAATAGTTAATGATCATCTCACCGGGGATGGGATGATGCCTTAGATTGTGGCTGATATTATGTTTAATAGAATAAACACAATGGTTTATTGTCTTTTCGCAAGGAAAATATACTCTGATTCTATATACTCTGATTCTATTTATGTGGTATTAGTTATGACATAAAATATATGACGTATGGAAAATTAATTTTACCGCTTTTAGATGAGCTTTTCGCAAGGAAAATATAATGTGATTATATTTATGTGGTATTAGTGATGACATAAAATATATGGCGTATAGAAAATTAATTTTAACGCTTTTAGATGATTGTCCAGTAAATATGCCGGGAATTGTTTAATTTGCAAATATTATTTTATTTTAGGTGTTTCTACAATTTGACCCTGAGTTTTAGCTTAAAATAATTATGAAATAACCCTGATAATGAAGCACTTTTAAGACTCTAGATTTTAAGTTTCAATAATTTGCGCATAAGGATGATATAATGAATAATTGATTAGATCATTATACATCCTGGCTTCTGGGGGTTGTTTTTCAAGGGTGGGGATAGGTGAAAGAATATATTGCTTGTCATTATTGTTTACGACGTCGGTTCAAAATCAACCCAACACTGATTCAACTGACCAGACAAAGTATCCCCTGCCGTAGGACTAATGGCCCGTAGGACCAGTGGCCCGTAGGACCAGTGGCCCGTAGGACTAATGGCCCGTAGGACCGAATTTACACGTCAGAATCTGACGTTTATGCACGTCAGAATCTGACGTCTGTGCACGTCAGAATTTGACGTCTATGCACGTCAGATGCTGACGTATATGTACGTCAGATTCTGCCAGATGTTAAAAGTACTATAGTGTACAATATCAACCCTTTTCCCGCCAAGTTATATCACCTAAATTTTCATCCACTTAGAGTTGCATCTCGCTAGCGCGATCGACAACTTCAAGTGGATGAAAAATATTATTTTTGTGTTTAATTTGAGACCAAAAATAAGTGTTAAATGTTAATTTAATTCTCAATAACAGCTACTTAATCTGCTAATAAAATTAAAGTCGGCCTTAGCGCTTGACCCTTACAGCGCGGGAATCGACTTTAGATGTCAGAATCTGACGTCTGCAGACGGGAGATTCTGACGTATAAAGTTGATTCCCGCACCGTAAGAGTGAACATATTTCTAATGACATTTATGACAATTTCAAATGAAAAAAAAAACCTTCATGGTTTATACAAAAAATATTTCCGCGCTTTATGGGTTAAAGGGATGTCAGACAAATAATGTCGGGTCCAGGAGTTGGATACAAAGGGTTAACAAAATCCAGGCTTATTTAACCCTTTCATCGCTAATCGCCACTATAGTCCTTTTTAATCCATATGATTAACCGTTTAAATCGCGGTTATTGGAATGAAATAAGTGATTACACATCAAAATGTTCAATTGTTAGGTCTCAAATAAAACAAATGTAAGTCATTTTCACCCACTTGAAGTTGTGTGTCGCGGTAGCGAGACACAACTTCAGGTGGGTGAAAATTCAAATTATTATATTTATCTGTTTAAGTGTTAATGTGGTCTGAGCTGCAGGGATATGAATGTCTACTACGTGACGAAGACGTTGCAGTCAACACCTTAGGCCGGCAAAAAAAGTCCTCCAAAAACTGGCGGGGTGTGGGCTAGCGACGCGTGGTGAACCGTGCAGATATTTAGATTGGAAAATTCAAAAGGTTACCCCCTGAAAATATGCCCTGAAATAACAGTTCTGACATGTCGGACATTTTGCGCGGCTCTGGCAGCGACCCGTGGTATTGCAGGTGCACCATGTTGGCGTATGGTCGCGCTAACGTCTTAAGCGTTGGTCCGATCATACGCCAGCGCTCCATGATATGTGTGCAGCTGAAGAAACGCCTCGGGGACAACTGCAGTTGCAGAGATGTTGCTCAGATTTTGCGCAACGCTGTGCCAGCATCTTATACATTGGCTCGATATTAGGCCAACCTTGTGTCATAGTTGATTGTTGTGGCGATGATTTCAGTTGTAGCTAACACCTTTTAAGTTATCTTATTTAGTATGAATGTACAAGCACTTATCGGTATAATAACGATTACCATTACTATATGTACATTTTCACCCACTTGAAGTTGCTACCGCGATCCACAACTTAAAGTGACTGAACATTATATGAATTTGTACAATTAACTCACAACGTATAGCAGTTCCACAGATTTGGAAAAGTTTCAGTTCTAAAAAATTGTTGTGTAAATGGGAAAATGGGTGAAAATTATTCATATTTGAAAATTATTCACACTTGTTTACCTTGAGAACAAACATGCGCACATGTTGATGCATAAACACACATTTAATTCCCAATAAGTAAAACCCAGCCTGCTAATAAACATAATACAAACGATTACAGTCGTGCCTAGCGTTTAAAGGGTTAAGCCGCGGCACGAGTCCGTACGGACGATAAGTGAGTGCTAGAGTTTTTCAAACAAAAAAATAAGCTCGTCTAGAACCGAAAACGCCGCTAGCCAGCTATTACGACGAGCTGAATCATTCAGCTGGTGTGATTTCATAAGTGATAATATAGTCTCCTACTGAGCTATAAAGCATTTTTATCAAGTGAAAAGTAATTTATTTCTGATGACCTTTTGACATAACACACGCCGAACTGTTATTCAATTCAATTCACTCCGGTTTGTTCCGTGTGCTAGACACAATGTTGATAACAACAAATGATAACACATCAAATAGCATGATAACATACATATAATATGCATACTCTAAGTGAAGACTAAAACAAAATTCAAGCAATATCGTACCACTTTTGATCCATGCAATCACGAAGTTTTTTTAAATTTTTGAATCGAGGTATACAGACCTGAGGGCATAATACACGTATTGTGAAAATGCACCATCTGTGTGTGATAAGGTCTCACGAGACAATCATTGTTTGCTGTAATTAGGCTATGTTTTCGTTGTAGATACGCGGCGTCCATGTTACGTTTTGTGAATTTCAACTCATTTGTTTGACATAACATACTAATCTAGCTGTGCAAAGCAAAAAAGGTATTATCTGCTTACTTGTAAAGTAAGCAGATACTGCTTTTTGGCTTTGCACGGCAGTATACTAGCTAACTATGCGTATGCCTAACTAAACTTATTTATACTATTTGATACAAATGCAGAACTAGGTCTGATCCAAAAATATGTTAATGGTTAAATACTAGCATCCCCACTGATGTATTAAGTTGGAGCTACATATACCACAGGGGTGGTCAATGGCTATATTTCTTAGATGTTATATTTATTACATACTTATTCTGGCTGGAAAGATCCCGCGAGGATGAAACTGTAATAGGCGTAAGTGGTAGTGTGGCAGCGGCGGCGACGGCAAGCCGCTAATAGGGTGCGTCGGCCCGATGTGGACGCAGTGCTAAGAATATTACATTACTCATAAAGGACGACGCACAAAGCACTAAGCACAATCACAGTTGTTTTTCGCAGGTTAAACATCCATTATTGCGACTGAAATGGGAGCTTAAGCAATAATATTCGCAAATGATATTATATTATTTAATTAAACACATGTGGGTAATTTTCACTCACATTGAAGTTGTGGGTCGCGGTAGCTAGACATAACTTCAAGTGGGTGGAAATTTGAATGAGGTAAAGGGTACCGTGAGGTAAAGGGTCACGGCTCGAATCCAAGAAACATATAGAAACATTGCATTCTAATTTAATGTTGGCCCAGCGTCGTAAATGGCTAGCCAGCATAAAGCCAGATCTGGTAATCATATAGTGTTTGCTGGCTATCTATACTCGGTATGAGCGAGTTTGACCATGGTGAAAAAAACGTTCGCCCTGCATTAGAACCAGTTCAGTGTTAATGTATCATTTCCAGAATTCTCAGGAAATGTGGACCATCGTAAACAATCATGGCTAGCATTTTAGCAGCGCTTGGTCAATGTGTTATTAGCTCCTAGAGCATTGAGTTATTCAATTTAAATGTTCAGTCACTTGAAGTTGTGTCTCGCTACAACGACACACAACTTCAAGTGACTGACAATAATTGATGTGATTCTTGAAATTTAAGTCCTAACATAAATCAGTGTTTCAAGATTGAAGGCATATTTCACTTTAAGAACTGGTTATACAAGCGCTAATAAAAATATAGAATGTCTACTGTAGTCGACATCGGTGTTCCAAAGGTTAGCATGTCTGAGGTGGTCAGATGTAGGAGGCTGAAGCAGGCACTTACACCAGCCAGTCACCTTACTTCCTGGCATTTCCCGGGTAGAGGAAACATACACGAGGGCCACGAGATGGGGGGGGGAGAGAGAGAAAGGGTCAGGATCAAGTGCCAGTCAATGGCAGGTCAGGTCCCGGGAGCGTATACTCGTACAAGTTACAACACATCGTAGGCTTCGGATTGGTCGAGATGGCCATCTCGACCAATCCGAAGCCTACGAGATGTCGTAACTTGTACGAGAATACTGACTCAGACATTTACCGCCTCAGGGGATCTGAGACATTCTCAATGAAATCACGACACGCTGATCCAAGTGGGTCAGTGTTGGGCCAGCGTCGTAAACAGTAGACCAACATTGATCCACAATTGGGCAATGTCTTTTTTGGGCTGGGTTGATGTATTGCGCTTATTGAGTGAAACACAATACTTTGACCTAATGTTGGGTTAATGTTGGGCCAGCGTCACAGACAGTAGGCCAACTTTAAATCAACATTGGGTCAACGTTTCGTGTCTCTACCCAGCAAACACGAGAATTTGACCAAGTTATGGTGTAATGTTCAAATAAATTGAGTCAATTATAATATAATGTTCAAAGGCGTTATCCCAATTAAAATGTAATGTTCAGAGACAAGACGTTGAACCAATTATAATGACGTTATGTTAGACAAGAAGATGACCCAATTATAATCTAATGTTCAAAGACAAGAATTTGACCCAATTATTATGTAATGTCTAAAGGCAAAAAGTTGACCCATTTATGGTGTAATGTTCAAAGATAAAAAGTTGACCCAATTATGGTGTAATGTTTGATTTAAGTATGATATAATTTTTAAATACAAGAAGTTGACGTAAGTATCGTGTAATGTTGAGTCACATTGACCTTTTGCCATAGCTTAACTATTATATACGTTTAATCTATGCCTTCACTGCGTCCTTTCAATTGGAATTGCTACCGTTATTCCCATCGCAAAGTAAGAAAACAATTCCCACCTCACAATAAGGAAATTACCAAGTCTTGGAAATATCTAAGTATGATATATCCAATTGAAGCTGCAGAGTCTTTTGTAGTGATAGGCCAGGATATATATGCTTTCAAGCAATTTTCATACCCAATATAATGCAACTGAAATAATTGATAAAATAGTTGGCGGTAGAAGCTCACTTAATTAAATAATTAAATTTGTAAGATGTCAATTTTTTTTAAATTTTAATGTTTTTCGTCATTTGATGCTGGAAATAGCGTTTGCAATTCCAGCTTCAAATGAATAAAAAAACTCACAAACGATTTAGAAGGTCAAGTGATTAATGGTGGATTGCACAATTAAATTGATCCAGCATACGTCAGTTGACATACTTATGCGCCACCATAATCACTCAGCCAACATTATGTGAATATATAGTGTCAATTCTAAACACATATCACTCAGACTTTACATGTACTGGAAGCTTATGGGTGGGGGGTGCAAGGCAGGACAGGCTAAGTGAAGTAGATGGAGCTAATTCCTGCCGATTTCCAGGAGAGATTTCAACAAGCAGAGAAGAGTCGTCCAAACACCATGAGTGCCAATGTCAACAGCCGGGAGATGCTGATGTTTCTGTTACCACCTGCAGGACCTGAGATGTAGGAAGAGGAGCATGCCTCTGAGATAGGAGATGTAGCGGAGGGGTGTGCCTCTGTAGCGACCACAGGGGGATTGTTGTGAGACACACTACTACAGGACTTAACCTATGGATCTCTGAACTATTTAACTTATATTTTCAGCTAAATGACTGTGAAGCGCGCGAAGTCTCGCCACGAGACACACAACTTCAAGTGATTGAAAGTGTATGAGATTTGTGTAATTTAAGTCCCAACATATTTCAACATTTAAGAAATATTTTATTTTTAACAACTAGTTATACAGTTGTCATTAAAAAACGCAGAATGGCTACTGTAGATGACATCAGTGCCCTAGAGGTTAATGCTTTCTAGCGAGTTAAGGTTGGATTTTGGTATGTAAGGACATTTCAGTCCACGTGTTAATGTTTACCTCATTTCTAACAGCGGAGTCCAAATAGGCAGTGTAAACACCTGATAAAGGCACTGGACATTAACCGCTTACTTGTAAAGAAACAGTTGCTGCTGTTCAGCTTTATATGGAACTAAATGCCGGGGGAAGGCAGAGGGTTTGTCTTGTAATGACATTTCAATCCACGCGTTTAAGTTCACGTCAATTGAAAACAGAGGAGTGGTGTGTAATTGTAGAGTGTGTGTGGGCAAACAGCAGCAAGTGCTTACAGAGAAAGAAGTAGTTACCGGTAGAATTTATTCAGAAAAAAGGCCTTAAGGGGCGCCAGCATTTTGTTGTCAGATAAGGATATTTGTTTGTATTTTATATGTCACATACTGATTTTTAGGTAAAGTTGAATTGCAAAATCCGCAGATCCCAAGTGCAAAATCAAATCAAATGGCCCGATGCGTGGGCCTATCAGTGAAAGCCGTACTGGTCTATAGTTTGTGAAGTTTGTGAAGCAAAATGAAATGAAATTAATGGGGTTTTAGGCCACCTTTGTGCACATAATATTCTAAACTGGGTCAGGAGAACCTCATGAGGATGGTGAGATAAATTAGATGACACTGCCCTCTAGACACATAATTCAAAATTCGAGCCCTAGCGGTCTGAGCCCGAGCACGCTACATCTCGGTCAAGGAGGCTCTCCACAATATTGAATATTTACGAGTGAGCGGGGAAGAAACATTGTGTTTCTTTGCAATATAAATGACGGAGTTCGAACCCGCTATCTCCGACTCTCCAAGCAGGCAGCTTTGACCACTGCACCAGGGTACCCGTCCTTGATCTGAAGCATGCTTTGTCCAGATTCCATGCTCTATCAGTTGTTCTTCTCTGAGGACGTGTCTGGACCTCTTCTCTGCCAGGTGTGGAGCTGCTGGCAGAAGACGAGATACGCCATGCCGGCGATCTGTGAAACCTCACAGCTTATACAAGAGCACACCAGAGACGTTCACCCATCGTCTAGACAATTCTGGGCCAATGTCAGAAGCATTGCGCCTGAATTGAGCCAGCTCTGGTATAATGCTGCTGTTTGCGGGTGGCTTGCAGACGGCTCTGGCGATGTCCAATTTGTCCAGACGGTCGTCCTGTCTGGCTGAGCAGCAGAAAGTGCCGGAGCAATGCATGGCCAACGTTTGGCTGCGTGGTTACTCAGCAAGCATGATACATTGGCCCTGTGTTGTTCCAATGCCGGGCCAGCGTCCGCGACGCTGGTCCAGCATTAAAACAACACATGGCCAATGCCCCGCGTCCTCCGGTTAAGTGTTAAACAAGGCCTCTTGTGTTTTGGTTTGTATTGCGAGACAGACTGAATAATTTGTAGTGGTGAGCGAGGGCGAGAAAACCACTTTGTTTAACAGATAATGCCAGACCAGCGCTGGTCGCCCCGTGGTCCAATCACTAGTTCCTATACATCTACTGTTGCCTGTATGAACACGCTGTCTTCCTGTTGTGTGCACACATTATGTGCTATTGTATGGACACGCTGTCTTGTCCCAATCACTGACATCGTGGTCCAGTCAAAGCACTCTTGAAAATGGATTCCCAGATAGGTCAATGTCTAAGCTCCGTGGTATCAAGGACGATAGAGGCGTGATTATATTTACCTTGATGGAATTAAATCTAGTGTTGCAATAACAGAGAGTTGCTGTAAGCGAGTTAAAGTGTTTTATTGTCGCCTGCTGCACTAAAGTCAGGACCATTCCTGCTCTTATCAAGCGACTCTAATGGTCTATACATTTGAATAATTTTTGGAATTATCATGCTTGTATTATATATAGACATTATTGACCTCTACGCCATTACAATATATAATCATCTGAGAATGCACGCGTGTGACTGATATTTTGGTGTGTTGTCAAAACATCTAAAGGCCTTGTACAAAGGCCTATTTTGCTTCAGGCAGGTCGTCTGGTTCCTTTATCCAACTGATGTAGATCCATGGCGGATTATCTCCTCATGATGATTGAGAGTTGTAGATATTATCATGATAATCATCATAGTTTGTATTTATATATTTTGATAGCCGTTTTATAAACATGATAAAATCAAAATAATGACGTCTTGCAAAATTGACTGAATCAGCTTACTTTCCTTATTCCTTAATTAATTATTTAATTAATCAATGGTATTAGTTCAATAATTCATTCATTCATTCATTCATTCATTCATTCATTCATTCATTCATTCATTCATTCATTCATTCATTCATTCATTCATTCATTTATTCATTCATTCATTCATTCATTCATCCATCCATCCATCCATCCATCCATCAATCAATTCATTCATCCATCCATCCATCAATCAATTCATTCATTCATTCATTCATTCATTCATTCATGCAACTCATCTATTCATTCATGCAGCTCATCTATTCATTCATTCAACCATCCATCAATTCATTCCTCCATCCGTCCATCCATTCATTCATTCATTCATTCATTCATTCATTCATTCATTCATTCATTCATTCATTCATTCATTCATTCATTCATTCATTCATTCATTCATTCATTCATTCATTCATTCATTCATTCATTCATTTATTCATTCATTCATTCATTCATTCATTCATTCATCCATCCATCTATCATTGACTGTATTCATTCATTCATTAATTCGTTCATTTATCCATCCATCTACCCATTCATTCTATTTCCATTTATCTATTCAATCATTCATTATTTTGCATTCATGCATTCCTTCATTCCTTCATTCCTTCATTCATTCATTCATTCATTCATTCATTCATTCATTCATTCATTCATTCATTCATTCATTCATTCATTCATTCATTCATTCATTTATTCATTCATTCATTCATTCATTTATCCATTCATTCATTCATTCATTCATTCATTCATTCATTCATTCATTCATTCATTCATTCATTCGTTCGTTCGTTCGTTCGTTCGTTCGTTCGTTCGTTCGTTCGTTCGTTCGTTCGTTCGTTCGTTCGTTCGTTCGTTCGTTCGTTCGTTCGTTCGTTCGTTCATTCATTCATTCATTCATTCATTTATTCATTCATTCATTCATTCATTCATTCATTCATTCATTTGTTCGTTTATGCATTCATTCGTTCGTTCGTTCGTTCGCTCGTTCGTTCGTTCGTTCGTTCGTTCATTCGTTCGTTCGTTCGTTCGTTCGTTCGTTCGTTCGTTCGTTCGTTCGTTCGTTCATTCATTCATTCATTCGTTCGTTTGTTCGTTCGTTCGTTCGTTCGTTCGTTCATTCGTTCGTTCGTTCGTTCGTTCGTTCGTTCGTTCGTTCGTTCACTCGTTCGTTCGTTCGTTTATTGCATTCACCGGTTGAATAATTAAGTTCACTTGATAATTAAGTTCACATCCAGCAGTTCAGTAGTCTCTCTAAACAAGTCATAGAACCAGTGATGTAATAATGACTGATAGGTTAACACACGCGAGAACCTGTGAAAATGACAGGTTTAAATATGTGAAAATCCCCCGCTATCCACACTCCCTGATCCTTATAACACCTGTCCAACGGACGTGTGCCATACCCAGTGCTGGTTTAAGGTTTGGCCAGCGTCGGAGACGCTGGCCAAACATCACACCAGCACTGGGCTATCTTTTCCCTTCTGCCAAATGAAGACGTGGCTGACTTCTGACTTGTACCACTTCACCTGCTACTCAGCTTCTTGCCTTTGACATTTGTAGCGCTACCTGGCTCACTGGATGTTATTAACAACCCTGTAAATCACATCCCACACTCTAAAATACGCTGGGCTAAAGCTGGGTGAACGTTCTACATTGTATTTGTTTGATTACACTGAAATAATTTTATAATTGGGGTTCTGTTCCCTTTTCTTCTAATCACGTATAAAATTCCTAATATTGCTCAGCCTCGAATAGCTCACTTTAAAACAACTTCATTCAGCTTTTTGTATTGTATTTGTCCGTGCACTCTAAGATACGCATTAAGCTTGTGAAGTAATGTCCAGCTGATGTGTTTGTTTTCTTTGTGCTTAAATCTGCAGTTTCAAGCATTGTGACGTCACTCGGTGAGAACAAGGTTATATAAGACCACTCCCCCATACTTCATTGTATTAGCCAGCTCGGTAAAAACAAAGGAGGTCATGGTCATTGAGTTTCACAGAATTATAATGTATGTGGAGCCTTTCTCTTTACACCAGAAATCTAGTAGAGAACACTTTGTTTCTGTAGGTAGCGTGGTGTATAAACTATCTATTTGGTGGGGATTATAACATCCCGCTATAAAGTTGCCCTACTGTCACGTGTCAGTTTAACACACTCAGTACCGTCAAAGAACTATAATATAGTGCCGTTACCTATTTGAATAATTTTCGCATTCCTTTTTAGAACGAAACATCACTGAAATTTATGAAGTTTATGTGCACGGAGGTCTTAGTTGTTTCCTGCACTTGGACAATTACCAGCTTGAAATATTAGAAATGCCAGCTTGAAATGCCAAAGATTAATACAGCACTAAATAATTAACCCTTTCAGCGCGGGGACCATCTTTATACGTCAGATTCTGACGTGTAAAGACGATCCCGCACTGAAAGAATTAAAACATGTTAATGGCCGTAGACCCATAATATAGGTATTCAAATGAAGCGGAAAGAGCTAACTACGACATTTATGATAATTTTAAATTGAAAAACTCTTTGGTCTCCATGGTTTATATAAAAATATTCAGCGCTCCAAGGATTAATAGAGCACTTGAATAGTTTCGGCAGCCACGTGGAGAGCTCCAGGGTGTGAACACCAAGGCCTTGTAAAACTCCACCGGTACACGGATAGCTAGCGGTAGGCCTGACACGCAGTACATGGCAGGCCTCAGGCCTGGGGCCTACTCGGCTAGCAAGAGATCTAACGGCGGCCAGCGTCGAATACGCTGACCCATCATTAAACCAACGCTGGCATGTTGAATAGTATTCCTAGACACACCTGTTACTCAGGTGTAAGTATCCGGTACTTGTCAGTATCTAAGTACACCAATCTATTTTGACGGAATAGGACAGGGCCATTGGACCGGTCCTATGTCGTCAGAGTATCTATCTGCTTGCTGAGCTACCCAAATGTATTTCTCCCAACTGTAAGACCATGAAAACAATACTTAAATATATTTTTAAATATTCGGCTAAGACGATCAAAAATTATGATTGGAAATTTAATAAATACAATTATTCATAACTGGGTAAGTGTGGGAGTAATGCATATCGGCCGCATATATATATTGTTCTTGTAACTGAGAAATTTGTTTCTGGGTCATAATGGCGGGTGTGTTTGTTTTGTTGTCGCGCCTGGCAGGGGAACCCCCCTCCTGGAGGCGATAACCTGGATCACGAATATATCTGCCTGGTTACGGGCATAGCCTCTAATTGTCGATATTTCACCATTTTTTAAATCTCTTGTATTTATTCTCTGGGTTTTGGACATGTATTTATAACGAAGGAGGGTATTGTCAAGACCAGTTTTCTGATGTTAGGGCGGTGTTGACATTATCTTTATTTGTCGAGTTGGAGGCTATATTTATTACGACTTATGCAACGTGAGATGCTAGGAGTGGGGGGGGCCATCGGTGCGCACGGATGGTGACCTCATTTCACCCAGTAGTCAACATAGCCTTGAAACTTTGTGTTTAAAATACTGAGAAGTTTTATCTAACTTTCAAAATTATACAGACGATGTTGGTATTTTGAAAGAGATAATGTCACCCCAATCTCATCCTTGTTGAGTCTGGTGTTATATTATTTTCCTTAGATTAAGATTTGAGGCTATACCTATACGACCCGTGCACATAGTATTCATACACCAAGGAATATTCTGTACATCTCAGGTTCACAAAAACTGTTCTAATGTCAGGATAGAGTTTTGTATCAATTTTGTGTTGTGTATATCTTAAGGTTTCAATCATATATTTTTATAAGAATGTCTTTAAATGTTTTCTGGGAGTTTTGGTGGAGGTGGGAGTGGGACTATTTTCGCGGACTCTGATCCCGACCTGGGGGAGGAGGGCAAATAAGATCCGGATTAGGGAGGTTATAAAACCTGGTGTAACGTGGAGACTCGTGGCTAGTCGCCTGGACACGTCTAGCCTGTGATGTTCTGTTGAATGCCTACCTGCCCCGATCCCTGTGAAGTGTGATGCTGTGAAGTTACTTTGTGAAGTGTGATGCTGTGAAGTTACTTTGTGAAGTGTGACGAAGTGGAGCTTGAGACCTCAAGCTGCGAAGTGTGACGCTGCGAAGTCTGTGAAGTCCGTGAAGTCTGTGACGTTGTGACGCCTTGGACGTCTTGTGACGACGCGTTCACGCAACACTTCTCCTACCACCATCTAATTCGCAGAGGTGAGAATTGGTCTCCTACACCAGCTAAAAGTATATTTTAAGAAAGGGCTATAAATAATAATATGTATAATAACTTTTACCACGGGATTGAGCTATGGGTAAGGAGCGGGGTGGTGAGGAGGGTGTATTAAAACAATAGCAGTAGCTGCCACGCTCTGTACATGGGTCACCTGTCAGGAGCGGGCCAGCTTCTGATACTGATACTCAACCCTGGGCTTACGACCATTCGGGCATACAGTAGACACATCGCATTCTTTTTGGGGAATATTTTATATTAATGTCCATTTTCGTTGTGAGCTGAGTTATATATAAAGTGTGGTGATACTTATTCTTTTGATCATTTACGATATTAGAGTAACTGTTATCATAATGTATAGTACCAGTTTATTTCACTTTATTCATGACTGTCAACTTTGGTTAAGGAACTAATTGTGTGTAGAATGTGGTAATGATCATTCTTTTAGCTTGTCGCGCTATTGGAGTGTTTATTATCAACATGTATAGCTCATTTCTGGGTTGGATACACATTTTCTTTTGTGGGAACCTTACTGAGTATAAATGACGACAATGATTTTCCTGATGATCATATATAATAAGTGTGAAGCGGTTGTTGCCGTCATATATACAGGGTTTATTGGTTTTATTTGGGTTATCTAATAATTTCTTTCTTGGTTTTACTTTGGTATCAGGATTCAATGATTAGCGCTGTTGTCGCGCATTTTTACTGTAATTAAAGTGTATTATTACACATGTCACATTCGCTGTGAACTCTCACCTTTGGTGAAAAATATATAATGTTAGCAGTTGTTTGGAGAAGTTTAGGTATGTTTGTGTCATATGAGTAGTTATGTAAACCACATGCGGAAGTTACGGGGTTTGTCTGAATAGACGTGTGCTATAAATCATGCGATGGAGTGTGTGACTCGGCGGTCACGATGCGTTGGGCCGTTGTCGTCCCAATGCTGTGCCAGCGTCTGCGACGATTGGCCCGGCATTGTATCGACGGCGGGTCGACGCCTCGCTTTGGCTGAAAGTTGCTATAACTGACTGTGTGGACCCCAGAGGGTGTTTTCTTATATGTATGTAACAAAGGGTGTTTAGTAGTAGGGGTATCATGTAACTAATTGAGAGAGTGCAGAGTGTATTTTAGGCCAGATGAGTAGGGATTATTGATGGACTGATACTTAGTAGTATGTGCCACATGGGATGGGTACCACATTCCGAGGTACTTTATCTCGCTACCGTCAGGCTGATGACTAGGTTCAACAGCTAATAATTCAGGTTGTGATGAGTAATTTGTCCTAGAAATCTGCCTGTCAGTAGTGAGTAGTGGACACCCGTATTTGTGACTACGGCTGTGAAGTAATTAACTGATATCAGTGTGATACTTGGATTCCACAAGCCAACGAGGCCGTATTCAATTGAACTAATTACCATTCTGCACTAGCCAGCCTGGCTCAGTGATTTATCTATTAGCTTAAACACTAACTGTTTATCTGCCTTATAATATATATCTGTTTTACTATTATTAACTTTATGTTATGTAACAAGTGTAGTTAATCGGTGGACAATGTGGATAGGTACGTGCCAACCTGGCACATTACCGTAGTGGCATTAGTTACTGGTTACTTAACATGTCTGCTACTTGGTTCAACCACAAATTCCCATGATGGCTCAGAGTGGTTCTTCCAGGCGGACTATTATAGTTATTAACCAGGACTAAGGGACCACAGGGGAGGTTGATTACTATGTAGATGTTGGTTATGTGGAGTGAAGTGGCATTATAGTTACTTGTTATTTAACATGTCTGTTTATCTGGTTCGGGCCACGAATTCCCAAGATGGTTCTGCGTAATTCTTCCAGACAGACTATATAGTTATTGGCAAGAACTACATGACCACGGGATTATGTGAGGTTGTTTGGTTTTAGTAGGTGAGGTGGTTTGGTGATGTGGTGGAAGAGTGGCAGGGATTGATGCCGATCAATTGTCCTCGATGGTCAGGACACGTGATCACGAGGAGAAGTGGCATGAATCAATTCTAAAAAGCAGTTGTCCTAAATGGTCAGGACAAGTGTTTTATGATCGAGATGATTATCTCGATAAGACATGTAATGATTTGATTAATGTGGTACTGATGATATTATTCCAAGTATTGCTTTGCTTGTCAAATTACTTTGAGTAGAATATTTTTATGAAGTTGGGAATAGGATATGTGGGGAATGGGGGATATATATAGTCACACTGCCTTGTAGCATGATTATGAAGAAATAAAATGTTGAATGTGAGAGTGAACGTGAAATGAGTTTAATTGGTTCAGTCTTTTTAAAGTCGTGGGTGTGTAAATATAATGAGAATCGCACGTTTCTCAAGTAAATTCATTTAATTGACACCCTAAGTAATAAAGAGTTACTATCGTTTCGAGTTGAATAATAAAGTGTTACCCAGGGTGTCGCTTGTTTCCCTGGTGATAACACTGGTTAAGTAAGGGATGGAATTTCGTTTTGCCGAGATTTTATGTGTTTGTTTAAATAACAAATGGTCTACAGTGGTTTGGAGGTGATGAATCACTTTGAGTAGTGGTCGGTTTTGGTAAGCTAAGTGAGGGAGAAGAGAATAATGACAATAGGGAGTGGCAATGTAGAATAGGGGATTAAAAGAGGGTATAAGAGGAGAGAGATGAAGGAAAGAATAGAGGAAAGGAGGAAGAGTAGAGGAGGAGAGAGAGTTTAGATGTAGAGAGAGGACAGAGAGGCGGCGAGTATGACATGGCCGGGGAAGTGGCTCGCCACCGTGCCACGGGGGTGGTGTTTGACCAGCCCAGCCCCGAGACGCCAGCAAAACCCCGACCCCGGCCTGTCGCCGTAACCCCCCCCCCTTCTGGAAAGGCGGACGGGCGACGCAACGTTTCCCGCACACCTCCAAACAAATCCGCTCGACCCCGGCCGGCGCCGCTGTCACCCGTACAGCGAGGCGGCCCTCCTGAGGGAAGCGTGTCGCTTGTCCGTCACATAAAGAAAACTGGTGGTCAGAAGTGGGATTTGCAATTCCAATGCGAATCCTGTGATCGAATTCAATCAGCTTAAGCCTTCTGATATGCTTAAAGTTAGGACATATGTATGATCATGAGTATATGAATATAATTATTTTATTAGAGAATGGTTGATTGTTCTCTTCAATGAAAACAAGTTACTCAATTCAATGAGATTTTTATAGGATCACTTGTTTGTTTTTTTGTCATATGGGTTTTGTTTGTTCTATTGGTTTGTTTGTTGGTCCGTAGAGAAAATTTGGGATTTAATTATTTCAGTCCAGAATACTTTTGTATAAATCTGACTGACTGAACAAAATGCTTTTCATTTTTGGTGGATTTTTGTGACGTCATAATTATAAAAGCCGCTGTGAGAGGCTCCTAGGGCTCAAAGAGTTAAGACTTTATTTATTTGAATATTTCAATGATTTTTTTTTGTTCTGCCTGTGTGTCCGTAGCGAAAATATTTGGTTAAAAGGGGAATGTGACACATACGTGGACCAGAAATGAATCTAAATTTATGAGACATTGACAGTCATGAAACGTAGAGGTAGAAATATAAATCAACTAGAAAAATAGTTTTTTTTTTGAAAAAAAAAACTATTTCAAACTCAGTAAACAATCCGAAACTCTGGGGTATGGGATAATAAGCACAAACCCATGCTTTATACTTATGCACACATATCGCCAATAATACCAATAACAAGCATAATACTATCTGTGTCAATTGTATTATTATCATGCTTCTTATTATTTTATTTTGTTTTATTTTTATTATTTTTTTTTTTTGTAATGATAACTACATGATGTTGGGATAAGTAACGCGAGGGGAATATGAGACGATCAGTGATAGGGTTGTAGTAGCTCTACTTATTTATTTGTCTTTATTAAGAGGTATGCCATCGACCCTTCCAATGCTAGAACTGTACTAGGCTGGGACGTCATTTGGTTTGCACAATTTTGGATTGCACTAAGCTGCGACGCCATCACCCTTTCAACGCCAGAACTGCGCTAGGCTGCGATGTCATTTGTTTTGCTATAAGCTGTGACGCCATCCACCCATTCAACGCTAGACCTGCCCTAGGCTGTGATGTAAATCGCTTTGCGCAATTCAGACTGCGATAGGCTGAAATGCCATCCACCCTTTCAACTCTAGGACTGCACAGTGATGTAATGTTATGCATGCCTTCATTACTAGGACAGTGATACAATATATTGATATTTAAAACCAAGTCACTCTCAGAGGAACTGAACATTTAGTACATAGCTCACAAATAAATGATACAAAAATATTTCTTTCCTACTTACAACACATGCTGATACCTTGAAGGCAATAACATGACAAAAGCCGGTGAAAAGAAAACAGCAAGTCAATCCACAGATCGGAAATCACTGCGAAGTAGACCACCACCTTTATATGAGGAACAAGAGACAGCCGGTACTACCATGAGTTTAACGGCAACGACGACAACCACTGACACTTTGTTGAGACCGCCATCTACGAACATAGATCAGGCAATGACATTAAATACCCATGATATCAGAGACTCTAGTACTGAGGAAGAATATGCGGTTCAAGATGGGAGACCACCAAGACCCATTGAGTCTATAGTGCCTCATTCAAGAGATCCTAATGAAACTAGGAGACAATCGCCGGACAGAAGAGACTCTCAGCTCCTAGGTAGATATCAAACGGAACCAGAATCAATAGCTGCTTATACAAGACAATCACCAGAAACCTCCACCATATATTGCAACGCAGGGGCGCGACCGAAGACTACCAGTCGAGAATGGAGAAGAACTCCTATCCAGTCACACCCAGAAGAAGTGGTCACACAGAATGAGCTAAAATCGTCCATGTCGGCTGTGATGCGTGACGTTACGTTAACGTTTCGGGAAATGTTGGATAAGAGAGATGCTGATTTGAAGTCAGAAACGGCACAAGCATCTATGTTGAACGCCATTGATCGTCATACAGTCTCTCATCCAGCCCCTATAACCACCATAGGACGGAGACAACAAGAACCACCTCAAAAGAAGCGAGCTGGCTTCCAGACAGATTTAAACAACAGTAATGAGATAGGACATGGAAAATATTCACAGCCCCAGCGTTATGTTCATGATGAGAGAAGGGATCAAATGCCAACCTCCAGACAGAGTCACAGGAGATATCACCAGGACACTTCTGAAACAGAGAGCGAGGGTGAAGACCAGACAAGTGTAATACGGCTTTCATCAAGCAGTGGTAGAAGCCATCGGAACAGAGACAGACGCTTTACTACCAGATTACCACCATTTACAGGACAAGAACCCTGGAAAGTGTATTTCAATCGCTTTGAAGATGTGGCTGCCCTTGAGGGATGGTCTGATAGAGAAAAACTGCGTGAGCTACTTCCTCGCTTGCAAGGTCGAGCAGGAGAGTTTGTTTATGAACAACTTAACCGGGATGTGAGATCTAATTTTACCAGGCTGGTACAAGAACTGAGGAATCGCTTTCGGAAAGTGGAAACTTCAAGGACATTTGGAGCAAAATTTAGTAACCGTAATCAGAAACAGGCAGAAAGTGCAGAAGAATATGCTGCAGAATTGAAACGACTATATGACAAGGCTCATACTAATCGCGATCAGGAAACAAGAAGAGAAGATCTACTCAGAAGATTCCTGGATGGTTTATTAGATGACACCACACGTTGTCAGGTGGAATATGTCAAGGAACCACACGATATTGATGACGCAGTTTATGAAGTCGTTAATTTTGTAGAGACGCGGAAGAGATCTAGCTCTGATCAAAATGACCGAAATCGAAGACCCACAAGGTCTGTGAAGGAAAATATCCAGATGGAAGAAGCTAACTGGGAAGATAATACTGACGTCCGGGGTGTGAATTACTCAAGATCCAGTCAGAATAACAAGAGAAGTGATAACCGAAATAGCCAAAATTCAAAGAAATCGGGAGAGACATCTGAGCCAGATAAGAAGACCACGAACATTCCAGATGCATTTGCACAACAAATGGAGCAAATGAAGGCTGAGATTGAGCAGCTGAAACAAGACAAGGAGGCTAGTCAGACGAGAGGGATGGGGAATAGATGGTCACGAGAATCAGTTGTTTGTTTTCGGTGTCATCGGACAGGTCACTATGCCAGAGAGTGTGATCAACCACCGAATGTAAATTCAAACCATTCTCGAAATTACAATGGCGGAGGTAATCCACCACAAGTGGATGGATATTTTCCCAGAGGAGAAACGGTGCATCGGTCCGGCAATCAAGACGCTCCAAATCACCCAAATGCTCTGGGGTCTATGCCGGCAGCCAACCAATAGACCCCCATTATAATGGCCACACTCAAGCAAATAATGTAGGGATGGAAGATCACCAGGACATGAATACACAGGCAGCTGTTAGTACAAAGCAAACCTTAAATAGTGGTGTAAATAGTTCGTCCCCTGGGGAGGCACAATCGAAAAGCAGAATTAACCAGGGTCCACCCAGATATGACGGAATCTATGTAAAAGGAAACATTTCTGGAGTGGAGGTGACTATCTGTGTTGACACTGGAGCAGTCTCTACCGTCATATCGGATAAGATCTACCACCAGATTCTGGATGAAATCCGGCCTGCCCTGAAACCTACAGTAACATATCAAACCGCTGACGGTAAACCATTGAAGTGCCTAGGTTATGGAGAAGTAACTATTCAACTCGGGAATGCAATGGTGCATAGAAACGTCTTAGTTGCCTCAATCACGGAAGATGTGCTTTTGGGGGCTGATTTTCTCCAAGACGAAGAGGATGGACCAGTGGACATATTTTTCAGTCAGGGGAAGATGAGGTGGAAAGGATTGGAGTTACCTTTTCTACCATATAATACACCAGCTAATACTAGAAAAGTTCATGCAGCGGATCACTACATAGTTCCAGCAATGTCTGAGATGATCATGGATGTGTATGTGGAGAGGACTGAGCTGAATGAAGCCGGAGATGTGTTAATCGAACCCCATGAAAGGACGAGTGAGCTGAGGAGCCTCGTGATAGCCAATTGCATTGTAAACTTAGCTGATAATGCCACCGTAAAGATTAGAGTGATGAACCCTAATATAGACGAAATTTCAATAAAACAAGACACAGTCCTGGGATTGGCCCACCGATCTATTCAACAAGTGACACCGCTATTTGACTCTGAATGTGCAGGTGAAGTCAATTGTGATGAAATGCGAAGCCCACCCATTAATTCTAAAACTTCTACCAAGCTAAAAAGAATAACAAAAAAAATCAAAAAGACTACTTGCGCCATCTCATCATCTTACATTCCAGAACATCTGGTGGACTTGTATGAAAATACAGCCAAAGGGAAAGGACAGCATGAATGCGAAGAAGTTACGAAATTACTCGTTGAATTTCAGGATACATTTTCCAAAGGAAGCACAGACCTAGGGTTAACAAGCCTCACAGAACATGTTATAGACACCAAGGGAGCTACCCCGATAAAACAACGACCAAGACGTACACCAAGAGCTTTTGAAGGGGAAGACAAAGCAGCTCTGCAAAAACTGCAAGAACAGGGATCCATCCGACCCTCCACCTCCCCATGGGCATCTCCAATAGTACTAGTGAGGAAGAAGGATGGAACCGTGAGACCATGTGTCGATTACAGGAGGCTAAATGCCGTCACTAAGCCTGATGCTTTTCCTTTGCCTCGGACGGATGACTGTTTGGATGCCATGTCAGGCTCCGTCCTATTTTCGACTTTAGACATCACCTCGGCATATAACCAAATACCAGTACGTAAAGAAGATATTCAAAAAACGGCCTTTACCACAAAGTTTGGTCTATTCGAATACACTACCATGCCATTCGGTTTGTCAAATGCACCTGCCACCTTCCAGAGGGTCATGGAAGTGGCACTACGAGGCTTACAGTGGACAATTTGTTTAATCTATTTGGATGATGTGATTATATTTGGGCGAAATCTAGGAGAACATATCAATCGACTCAGAGAGGTTCTATCTCGTATTAAGGCGGCAGGACTGAAACTGTCACCACGGAAGTGTTTCCTTCTACAAAAGGAAGTTAAATTTTTGGGACATGTGGTATCAGAAGCAGGTGTGTTGCCAAATCCCGACAACGTACAGAAATTGGTGGAGTGGTCACAACCGAAAACCGTGACAGATGTTAGGGCCATACTCGGTCTGGGCAGTTACTACAGAAGATTTGTAAAAGATTTTTCGAAATTGGTTCACCCTTTAATACAACTGACGAGAAAGGACACCTCGTTCATCTGGACAGACGACTGTGAAGAGGCATTCCAGAAGCTGAAAGTAGCATTGGTGGGACCAGACGTGATGGGGTATCCCAGACAGGACTGTAGTTTTATCTTGGACACAGATGCCTGTGACGTAAGCATCGGAGCAGTACTTTCCCAATTTCAAGATGGGAGGGAAAGGGTTATCGCATATGCAAGCAGAGTCCTCAACAAAACTCAAAGAAATTATTGTGTAACTGACAGAGAGCTCCTGGCAGTTGTGCATTTTACCACCCATTTTAGACATTACTTGATGGGGACGGAATTTACGGTAAGGACTGACCATCAGGCCCTGAAATGGTTGTTTAGCCTGCGGGAGCCTAGGAACCGCATTGCACGATGGGTGGAAGAACTTTCAGCTTTTCACTTCACAATTGAATATCGCCCAGGAAAACAACATGGAAATGCTGATGGAATGTCACGATGTAGCACCCCACAAGACTGTCAATGTTCGAATCTGGAGGACCAGCCTTTGAAATGTGGACCTTGTCACAAATGCAACAAACGAGCTCAGGATATGGACAGCTCAAGTCTTCTCACTCCAATAAGAGCAGTCACCCAACAATCTGTGAAATCAACACCTGTCAATAGACTATGTAGGACCCTCAAATTCATCATATATGTAGTATTTTTATGGATGTGGAGCTTTCCCCTGGTTAAATCAACCAATAGCAATGACGTGTGTGGGCATGGTTATCAAGACATATTGCTTAAAAACAATACGAATTTCTGGCCCACGTTGGAGTGTTTTTTTAATAGAAAAAGCTGTCGACAAATACAGACTCGCAGTAAGTCTAAGAACCAGAAAAACAATGCACCTGAAAAGGTTACGACCAAAAGTAAACTCGGCTGGGCAAGCAACCATTCCCTGCACGCACTTCAGAAGAAACAGAAGGAAGATCCTGATATCGGTCCTATATTTAAATGGGTCGAAAGTGGAGAACGTCCGTTCGGGACAGAGGTGTGTGCTACAAGCCCGGCTACCAGACACTATTGGAATAATTGGAATCGGTTGAAATTGCGTGATGGTTTGTTATTTAGAAATTATGGGAAACGTGATGGCAGCTCCAACACATGGCAGTTCATTGTACCTCGGGATATGAGGAAAGAAATCATGGACCAGATGCACAAGAGTATAATATCAGGACATTTCGGGAAAAGGAAGACTGAAAAGAAAACGCTAGAAAGATTTTACTGGTTTGAGCTCAGGTCTGAGATAGATCAATACATAACTCGTTGCGATTGCTGTGCAGCAAATAAGGCCCCTTGCAAAAGACCTCGGGCACCTCTTGGGGACATGAGGGTAGGATATCCGATGGATCGTCTTGCAACTGACATATTGGGACCGCTGCCTTTGACAGAAAGGGGAAATAGATACATCCTGGTAGTTACTGACTATTTTACAAATTGGGTCGAAATATTTGCAGTGCCTGATCAAACGGCTGTTACTTGTGCCGAGAAGATACTGAATGAAGTGATATCCAGGTTCGGATGTCCATTAGATCTACACAGTGACCAGGGGTCCAACTACAGAAGTTTGATTTTTAAAGAGATGTGTCGGTTGTTAGAGATAAGGAAGACTCGTACGTCCCCTAGAAACCCAAAGTGTAATGGAAAGGTGGAACGCTTTAACAAGACATTGGTCAGGATGATTCGGGCTTACCTCAAGGGAGAGCAAAGGGAGTGGGACCGAAATTTAGGATGTTTGGCAGCCGCATACCGAGCAACACCTCATGAAGCTACAGGCCTGACTCCTAACCTTCTTATGCTGGGTAGAGAGGCGAGATTACCTGCCGAAGTTATGTTTGGGAGTACGTGTCAGGAAGGTGAAATTACCTCCTATGGTGAATATGTCGATGGACTAAAGAAAAAGATGCAGCACGCCCATGATGTAGCCAGGAATAACTTGCAGAAGTCTGCTGTGAAGCAATCCGAACATTATGATGGAAAAACCTTTCTAAATAAATATAAAACGGGAGATTATGTGTGGTATTTAGCAGAAAAGCGAAAGATTGGTGAAAACCCGAAGTTGTATTTACCGTATGAGGGCCCATATCTAGTGGTGATGAAATTGTCAGACCTGGACTATGCAATTCAACGAGAGATGAAACAAAAGTGGAAAGTAGTGCACCACGACAAACTGAAACCTTATGAGGGCGAAGTCAAATTCAAATGGTCAAAAGCAGCTTTAGAGAAAGCCAAGCGGCAGCCTGTGTCGGTTGTAGCAGATGACGAGGAGGCAACCTGATTTCAAATATGGGAATTGATTACTTGTTCTTTAATTTTTTTTGCTTAGCTCAGTCCTTTATCAACATTTTTTATATATGGTTTATCTTTATTTTTATTTGTGCTTTCTCAATATTTTGGTACCTCTTGGATTTGTGGGGATAAATATCTTATATGTACTTTGAAGGTAGGGATTTATCTTGCTTCCTTTTACTGTTTTTTTTTTTTGGATGTATGTAATATAATTATTGCAAACAATTAGCCCTGGGTAGGGGGGAAGGGTTGTGATGTCATGTGACGTTCCTGATGATCACTGACCATGCTGTGCCCTCAGCGTGTACTCAGTGATACTGCGATGTGATGTGACGGTCCTGACGTTCACTGACCATGCTGTGGCCTCAGCATGAACCAGTGATACTGTGATGTATGTGATGGATCCAACATCCGCTGATCAAGTTACGTACCTGGTGATGATGTGATGATATGTGATGATATGTGATGTATTCTATCCCAGTATTTTAGCACCATGAAAGTTTTCAAAAGATGATTTAATCCTGTGATGTCATGCGATGCTCACTTTCTTCTCTTTTATTACCTCTACTCGCAGAGAGAGACATGAGTGACCATCACGCAGTGCTGGAGATGGATACCCCTCAGGAAACGAGGGAGTATCTTGATGCGCCATTGACGCCAGGCCGCACCCCACCCCACGGACGGGAAGATGGCAAACCAGTCAAGCGGTTAAAGACAGAGCGCCAAGGCGACGGAGGCGAAATGGCGAGGTTACGGAGGGCCGTAGATAACAATGCTTATTTTTTAAATCGGCTGCATAATGAGACTGCGGCGGACCTCACTCAAGCAGTGACCAGCACAGCTACCCAGCTGGTCAAGTGGGCTGACGGGATGACCGAAATGCAGACGGCTATCCAAAATCACAGCCGTCTGGTGACCGGTCAGCTGACCGCGATGGACAGCCTAGTCTCCAGAATGGAGAAAGCGGCGTCGGCATTGGTGACAGCCCTTGAAACCAGTGCCAGGGCTGTCAGCCCAGATAGAGGAGGCCGAGCACAACTGTGCGCGGCCAACCGCAGAGCCTCCCAGGGACGACGCAGAAGATCCCGCAGCCAGCGCCGATGATGTGTCTTTAAAATATGAACATTCATTTTTTTATATATATAAATATTCTAGTTCTAATATGTTTATTGTTTCATTATCCAAGAAATATCATTTTTCAACAACACTGGGCATTGGCGGGGACGCTCAATGCTAAGGGGAGGGTAGTTTGACGGAATAGGACAGGGCCATTGGACCGGTCCTATGTCGTCAGAGTATCTATCTGCTTGCTGAGCTACCCAAATGTATTTCTCCCAACTGTAAGACCATGAAAACAATACTTAAATATATTTTTAAATATTCGGCTAAGACGATCAAAAATTATGATTGGAAATTTAATAAATACAATTATTCATAACTGGGTAAGTGTGGGAGTAATGCATATCGGCCGCATATATATATTGTTCTTGTAACTGAGAAATTTGTTTCTGGGTCATAATGGCGGGTGTGTTTGTTTTGTTGTCGCGCCTGGCAGGGGAACCCCCCTCCTGGAGGCGATAACCTGGATCACGAATATATCTGCCTGGTTACGGGCATAGCCTCTAATTGTCGATATTTCACCATTTTTTAAATCTCTTGTATTTATTCTCTGGGTTTTGGACATGTATTTATAACGAAGGAGGGTATTGTCAAGACCAGTTTTCTGATGTTAGGGCGGTGTTGACATTATCTTTATTTGTCGAGTTGGAGGCTATATTTATTACGACTTATGCAACGTGAGATGCTAGGAGTGGGGGGGGCCATCGGTGCGCACGGATGGTGACCTCATTTCACCCAGTAGTCAACATAGCCTTGAAACTTTGTGTTTAAAATACTGAGAAGTTTTATCTAACTTTCAAAATTATACAGACGATGTTGGTATTTTGAAAGAGATAATGTCACCCCAATCTCATCCTTGTTGAGTCTGGTGTTATATTATTTTCTTTAGATTAAGATTTGAGGCTATACCTATACGACCCGTGCACATAGTATTCATACACCAAGGAATATTCTGTACATCTCAGGTTCACAAAAACTGTTCTAATGTCAGGATAGAGTTTTGTATCAATTTTGTGTTGTGTATATCTTAAGGTTTCAATCATATATTTTTATAAGAATGTCTTTAAATGTTTTCTGGGAGTTTTGGTGGAGGTGGGAGTGGGACTATTTTCGCGGACTCTGATCCCGACCTGGGGGAGGAGGGCAAATAAGATCCGGATTAGGGAGGTTATAAAACCTGGTGTAACGTGGAGACTCGTGGCTAGTCGCCTGGACACGTCTAGCCTGTGATGTTCTGTTGAATGCCTACCTGCCCCGATCCCTGTGAAGTGTGATGCTGTGAAGTTACTTTGTGAAGTGTGATGCTGTGAAGTTACTTTGTGAAGTGTGACGAAGTGGAGCTTGAGACCTCAAGCTGCGAAGTGTGACGCTGCGAAGTCTGTGAAGTCCGTGAAGTCTGTGACGTTGTGACGCCTTGGACGTCTTGTGACGACACGTTCACGCAACACTTCTCCTACCACCATCTAATTCGCAGAGGTGAGAATTGGTCTCCTACACCAGCTAAAAGTATATTTTAAGAAAGGGCTATAAATAATAATATGTATAATAACTTTTACCACGGGATTGAGCTATGGGTAAGGAGCGGGGTGGTGAGGAGGGTGTATTAAAACAATAGCAGTAGCTGCCACGCTCTGTACATGGGTCACCTGTCAGGAGCGGGCCAGCTTCTGATACTGATACTCAACCCTGGGCTTACGACCATTCGGGCATACAGTAGACACATCGCATTCTTTTTGGGGAATATTTTATATTAATGTCCATTTTCGTTGTGAGCTGAGTTATATATAAAGTGTGGTGATACTTATTCTTTTGATCATTTACGATATTAGAGTAACTGTTATCATAATGTATAGTACCAGTTTATTTCACTTTATTCATGACTGTCAACTTTGGTTAAGGAACTAATTGTGTGTAGAATGTGGTAATGATCATTCTTTTAGCTTGTCGCGCTATTGGAGTGTTTATTATCAACATGTATAGCTCATTTCTGGGTTGGATACACATTTTCTTTTGTGGGAACCTTACTGAGTATAAATGACGACAATGATTTTCCTGATGATCATATATAATAAGTGTGAAGCGGTTGTTGCCGTCATATATACAGGGTTTATTGGTTTTATTTGGGTTATCTAATAATTTCTTTCTTGGTTTTACTTTGGTATCAGGATTCAATGATTAGCGCTGTTGTCGCGCATTTTTACTGTAATTAAAGTGTATTATTACACATGTCACATTCGCTGTGAACTCTCACCTTTGGTGAAAAATATATAATGTTAGCAGTTGTTTGGAGAAGTTTAGGTATGTTTGTGTCATATGAGTAGTTATGTAAACCACATGCGGAAGTTACGGGGTTTGTCTGAATAGACGTGTGCTATAAATCATGCGATGGAGTGTGTGACTCGGCGGTCACGATGCGTTGGGCCGTTGTCGTCCCAATGCTGTGCCAGCGTCTGCGACGATTGGCCCGGCATTGTATCGACGGCGGGTCGACGCCTCGCGTTGGCTGAAAGTTGCTATAACTGACTGTGTGGACCCCAGAGGGTGTTTTCTTATATGTATGTAACAAAGGGTGTTTAGTAGTAGGGGTATCATGTAACTAATTGAGAGAGTGCAGAGTGTATTTTAGGCCAGATGAGTAGGGATTATTGATGGACTGATACTTAGTAGTATGTGCCACATGGGATGGGTACCACATTCCGAGGTACTTTATCTCGCTACCGTCAGGCTGATGACTAGGTTCAACAGCTAATAATTCAGGTTGTGATGAGTAATTTGTCCTAGAAATCTGCCTGTCAGTAGTGAGTAGTGGACACCCGTATTTGTGACTACGGCTGTGAAGTAATTAACTGATATCAGTGTGATACTTGGATTCCACAAGCCAACGAGGCCGTATTCAATTGAACTAATTACCATTCTGCACTAGCCAGCCTGGCTCAGTGATTTATCTATTAGCTTAAACACTAACTGTTTATCTGCCTTATAATATATATCTGTTTTACTATTATTAACTTTATGTTATGTAACAAGTGTAGTTAATCGGTGGACAATGTGGATAGGTACGTGCCAACCTGGCACATTACCGTAGTGGCATTAGTTACTGGTTACTTAACATGTCTGCTACTTGGTTCAACCACAAATTCCCATGATGGCTCAGAGTGGTTCTTCCAGGCGGACTATTATAGTTATTAACCAGGACTAAGGGACCACAGGGGAGGTTGATTACTATGTAGATGTTGGTTATGTGGAGTGAAGTGGCATTATAGTTACTTGTTATTTAACATGTCTGTTTATCTGGTTCGGGCCACGAATTCCCAAGATGGTTCTGCGTAATTCTTCCAGACAGACTATATAGTTATTGGCAAGAACTACATGACCACGGGATTATGTGAGGTTGTTTGGTTTTAGTAGGTGAGGTGGTTTGGTGATGTGGTGGAAGAGTGGCAGGGATTGATGCCGATCAATTGTCCTCGATGGTCAGGACACGTGATCACGAGGAGAAGTGGCATGAATCAATTCTAAAAAGCAGTTGTCCTAAATGGTCAGGACAAGTGTTTTATGATCGAGATGATTATCTCGATAAGACATGTAATGATTTGATTAATGTGGTACTGATGATATTATTCCAAGTATTGCTTTGCTTGTCAAATTACTTTGAGTAGAATATTTTTATGAAGTTGGGAATAGGATATGTGGGGAATGGGGGATATATATAGTCACACTGCCTTGTAGCATGATTATGAAGAAATAAAATGTTGAATGTGAGAGTGAACGTGAAATGAGTTTAATTGGTTCAGTCTTTTTAAAGTCGTGGGTGTGTAAATATAATGAGAATCGCACGTTTCTCAAGTAAATTCATTTAATTGACACCCTAAGTAATAAAGAGTTACTATCGTTTCGAGTTGAATAATAAAGTGTTACCCAGGGTGTCGCTTGTTTCCCTGGTGATAACACTGGTTAAGTAAGGGATGGAATTTCGTTTTGCCGAGATTTTATGTGTTTGTTTAAATAACAAATGGTCTACAGTGGTTTGGAGGTGATGAATCACTTTGAGTAGTGGTCGGTTTTGGTAAGCTAAGTGAGGGAGAAGAGAATAATGACAATAGGGAGTGGCAATGTAGAATAGGGGATTAAAAGAGGGTATAAGAGGAGAGAGATGAAGGAAAGAATAGAGGAAAGGAGGAAGAGTAGAGGAGGAGAGAGAGTTTAGATGTAGAGAGAGGACAGAGAGGCGGCGAGTATGACATGGCCGGGGAAGTGGCTCGCCACCGTGCCACGGGGGTGGTGTTTGACCAGCCCAGCCCCGAGACGCCAGCAAAACCCCGACCCCGGCCTGTCGCCGTAACCCCCCCCCCTTCTGGAAAGGCGGACGGGCGACGCAACGTTTCCCGCACACCTCCAAACAAATCCGCTCGACCCCGGCCGGCGCCGCTGTCACCCGTACAGCGAGGCGGCCCTCCTGAGGGAAGCGTGTCGCTTGTCCGTCACACTATTACCATGTGTATAACAACAAACCAAATGAGGTTTCTGTAGAGCTATTTAGCTATTAACCATGTTCGCTGGGATATATAGAGTGAACATCTTTCCTTAAATATAAAGAACAAAATGATCCACATACATCGGGATACTGGTGATTTTTCTGTATTATGCCACTATACACTTCATAGGGTTCTCCGCGGCGGATCAGAGAGCCACACTTCTACAACACCTGACCCCGTCCTCTTTCAAAACAAATTTGTCCAAATGTCGATCATAATAATTGCCAATACATCGGTATTTGATACTCACAAATCAAAATGGCAGCAATTCACAACCCAAGGTGAAGGAAAATGGAAATGTTAATGATCAAATATCTGTCAGCATCGTGGTAATATATCAGGATGTATTTCATAAATATCGAGGGGTCGTTGTACGTCGTAGTGGTCGTACATCCAAAACGATGGTAGGTCTATTTATATCGTCCAAAGATACCGTTCTAGAAGCATCACATGCATCCGATGTCACCGTCCGAAATACCAGACAAAACTCAATAGTATTTCAGTAGCATTTATGTTATAATCAAAACACATTTCGATGTTTTTTTTTGGAAATAAATAATTTCGTGCATAAAATAAAAAAATTACTTCAAGAACTGTTCTATTCTATATAAACAAATTTTTAGCGCACCGCCAAGCCGGGTCGAAATAAATAATATGTGCGCGACAAAAAACTCCAGCCCCCCCTGGAGATTGAATGGTACCCCCATAACGAATTTGGTACTATCAAGGAATCTCAATTTCCTTGGTACTATCCAAGATGACTGCAGCTCGCTTTGCATGGTGGGAGATCTATCAACCTGATTACTCCCGTGTTAACACACCCACTAACACCCCGGTATTGCAATCCGCGGGCTTGTAAGGTCCACAATTCCTCAAGTTTTTTCATGAAATCCCGCTTTCTTTGCTAATTAGTTTGCCTGGGGTGGCGCTTTGGGGGAAGACGTGCACACGACGTTGTCGCAACATTGTCGTGTGCCACAGTGGGAGGGATATCTATAGTTGGTTGCACTTTGGGTGAAATCCCCGTGGATCTATTGCAGTTTATTGTCAACCACGTTCTCCCTCCCCAGCAAACATGCCGCATTTACCCATTGCTGGCTCAATGTTGGGCCAGCGGCGTTGATTGTGAACATTTTGTTGTGGTGATTATTTATATTATTTTTTTTATTAAAAAAATTTGCACAATATATGCCGTGTGGTGATATCCAGAAATTCTAGCAGACAAATTGTCGTAGGTGTCATTCGTTTGAGAGACTGAACGAATGAATGAATGAATGAATGAATGAATGAATGAATTGATTATTGAATGAATAAATGAATGAATGAATGAATGAATGAGTAAATGAATGAATGAATGAATGAATGAATGAATGAATGAATGAATGAATGAATGAATGAATGAATGAATACATAAATAAACAAATAAACAAATAAATAAATAAATAAATAAATAAATGAATGAATGAATGAATGAATGAATGAATGAATGAATGAATGAATAAATAAATAAATAAATAAATAAATAAATAAATAAATAAATAAATAAATAAATAAATAAATAAATAAATAAATAAATAAATAAATAAATAAATAAATAAATAAATAAATAAATAAATAAATAAATAAATAAATAAATAAATAAATAAATAAATAAATAAATAAATAAATAAATGAATGAATGAATGAATGAATGAATGAATGAATGAATGAATGAATGAATGAATGAATGAATGAATGAATGAATGAATGAATGAATGAATGAATGAATGAATGAATGAATGAATGAATGAATGAATGAATGAATGAATGAATGAATGAATGAATGAATGAATAAATGAATGAATCATTGAATGAATGAATGAATGAATGAATGAATGAATGAATGAATGAAATTATTGGATTTTATGTCAGCTTTGTGCATATATAGGCTAAACTGAGCCAGGAGAACCTTCTGAGAATGGTGAAATTATTAAGAAGACAGAGCTGGGGATGAGCCTGCGATCTCTGACTTTCTAAGCAGGCATCTTTAACCACAGCGCCGACCCCCCACCCCGACACTCGGACACCTAGGGATTATATTGTTACCAAAGCAAAGTAGGGGGCAAGGATTCACCCCACTAATATCATGATGTTAAAATTTCACAAAGTGAATTCAGAAAAATCTAGAATATTCTTAATTTTAGGATGTATGCGTGATTGCCCCCAGAGGTTTTACGTGGTTATAGCATCACATTCTGCAGGAAATATGGAGTTGCGAATGAATCCCAATGAATTCTTCATATCAGGTTTATGTTCTGCGGACTTATTCACTTATTCGTCAATGAGTCTGCGGCGTGTTTCACTTCTGTCAGCTGACTGCACCTCCCCATAAAACCCTTAAAGCGCTGAAAATTTGTATACAAACTATAGAAACAAAAGTTGTTTTTTTTCAATTTCTCAGATAGTGTTATAGTTAGCTTTTACTGCTTCACATTGATTAGGCCTACCTATGTTATGGGTCAATGACCATTATAAATATTAATTCGTATAGTGCGTGGACCAGCTATAGACGTCAAAATCTGACGTCTACAGACGTCAGATTTGGACGACTAATGGATGACTAATTTATACGATGCATACAGCTTTCAAGGTATTTAAAATACACCCGTGACGTCAATTTATTGTTAAAACTGTAGATTCGGATCTACTGGTCAGGTCGGGCACAATATACGGGTTTAACCATGAAACTATATGTCTAATATTTCACGGTTTAAAGATAATGAAAATGAAATCAAGGTTTTCTATAGCAAATCTTGGAACACTTGCACATATTCTGTGTATTTTAGGTCGAACAAAGAACTCAATTACTCTGAATGTAGATTCGAATGTAGATCCGAATGTACTCGGCGCTTCGCGCCTTGTACATTCGGATCTACGAATCTATCAAATGTTGTTCTTTTTCCTTGACAGATATCCACTCCTATCCTATCTAATACAACCAACGTTTTCCAGAAGGCAATATCAGTTTTTTTTATATTTACATCTTCGCTACAGCAAGGCTAGGCTTCTCGAGGTCGCAGACTTGGTTCCGACCTCGGAATGCCTGGCCTTGCTGTGGGGGAAGATGCCTATTTCTGTCTTAACGGTCAGATATGACCCCCAGGTTGAAATATCTTTGCTGAATCTAATTATTCGGCTGAAAAGTGGTAAAGTGGTGTGATCTAATAAATCTGCACTTTGTCTTCATCAATTATTGCAGGAATGACAGTTTTGCTTTCTCTGAATTCTCTGGGAATAAGTGGCGAAGTGACTTCTAACATAACATTGAACCAATGTTGGCTTGATGTCGGCTAATCATTTGCGACGGTGCCCAAAATTAAAACAGCATTGGGTGAACATCACCATCTTATTTGGTGAGTTATTCACTCTGCTGATTTCACACTTGTTATCCGTAAATGAGTTACGTTGACACAATGATAGCTAAGGTTAGCCTACAATGCTTACCCACCATCAATTCTACATTGGGTCAACGTGTTGCCTGCTGGAATAGTTATCAGCGATATTATAATGTGACAATGACAGCTAAATCAGTCAGTCTGCTCGTGTGATCGACTGTGTGGCTATGCCAGGTTTCATGGATTGAGAAATGTAAAATGTCTGATTTGATTACTTTGTTATTTAAGCCAGGGAAGTCAGGGTCATCTTATATTCTACTAAGGGACATATCTTGGTTGCTAAGTTTTAAAGGGGGTGTGACATCACATAACGACTGTTCAAATCTTTTTTCACACCTTCGGTGTACTAACTCCTAAACCTTTCATCGCGGGGATTGTCTATAGACGTCAGAATCTGACGTCCATAGACGTCATTTTCTGATGTTGGTCCCCCATACTGAGATAATTAAATGTCATATAATATAACCCAAACTATAGATATTTAAATGAAGCGGAAAAAGCTAGCAAAGACAACAACCTACTATACTTATAATAATTGCAGTTGGTGTTTTATTTGGATCTACAACTCCGCCTATAGCTATATAGCTATAAGATATAGTTCAGTGCGAGGACCGCCTTTAGACGTCAGAATCCGACACTTTTTGACAAAGCAGAAAGAGCTAAAAAGACAGTTTTGATGATTTCACCTTGGAAAAACCTGTTTGGTCTCCATGGTTTATACAGTAATATTTGGGCGTTGTCAGGGTTATTATAGCTCTGAGAACGTTAACAGCTTCAATCTCCAGCAGTAAAATGGGAATAATTATAGCCCATCAAAACCACCCACTTGTAAAAAAAATAATTGAAAATCAGCGCATAAACTAAACATTTTTCAGATTACTGGATTTCAGAGGAGCATTCACATAAGAGAGTACAGGAATCACGTAGTTGACGGAACATATTCTGATTTATGTCATTTGTAATATTGGAAATAACTATGAAGTCATAAAGTACATTAGAATCTATGGATTTATAACATGGATTTTATAAGCGCGTGTTTATTCATCACTTGAAAATCAAACTATACAAGTATATGCAGTTTACCCTTTCAGCGCGTTGACCGACTTTAGACGTCGGAATTTGAAGTCTAGATTCTGACGTCTAAAGTTGATCCCGAGACTGAAAAGTAAGCTATTTATAATGACCTTAGACCCATAACATAGGTACTTAAATGGAACGGAAAGAGCTGACTAAGACATTTAGGATGATTTCGAATTAAAAATAACCCTTCATCTCGTGATTTATATAGCATATTTCAGCGCTTTAATGGTCAAGGGGACATATATGTATTTGACAGAGTGCGGGATACGCTCGTTCTTTATCTCGGATACGGTGTGACACTTTGCCTATATATTACAAAGAAAGAAAGTGTTGATTTAGTGTTGATGTTCGCCGGATCTAGAAAACTGTGAAGAAAACGGCTGGAAAGAGATCCGACAAATGGGTATCTGCTGAAGATGACACCGTCAGGACGTGCTGTGAATGGTGAGGCCGGGCCAGACAAGATACCGGGGCACGATGTTGGCTACATGCTGTGTTAACGTCAGAAGTGGTGGCCCTGTATTTAACCAGCATTAGCTGGGTATTTTGTTTACAAGACGATGACGTCTGCAGGGCAATGCAAAGGCAAACAGCAGTAACTGCTTACTTTTCAAGTAAGCATTTATTGCTGTTTGCCTCTGGATAATGATAGGGTAGTAAGGGAGATCTGATAAAGATGGGAGTATGGGTGACAAAGCAGCTGGTTTTATTCAAAGGAAAACAAATATCAAGATGGAAATGGTCCTAATTGTGTGATTGCTTTCTTGTCTGAATGCTCAATCTCTTACATGTGCTACTCTTCATATACTCTTCATATGTGCTACTCTTCATATGCCTGCCTGCCTGCCTGCCTGCCTGCCTGCCTGCCTGCCTACCTGCCTGCCTGCCTGCCTGCCTGCCTGCCTGCCTGCCTGCCTGCCTGCCTGCCTGCCTGCCTGCCTGCCTGCCTGCCTGCCTGCCTGCCTGCCTGCCTGCCTGCCTGCCTGCCTGCCTGCCTGCCTGCCTGCCTGCCTGCCTGCCTGCCTGCCTGCCTGCCTGCCTGCCTGCCTGCCTGCCTGCCTGCCTGCCTGCCTGCCTGCCTGCCTGCCTGCCTGCCTGCCTAATTGTTTGCTTGCTTGCATGCGTGCTTGTCGCTTTTTTTCCTAATTCGTTTGCTTTCTGTTTGTTTGTTTGTTTGTTTGTTTGTTTGTTTGTTTGTTTGTTTGTTTGTTTGTTTGTTTGTTTGTTTGTTTGTTTGTTTGTTTGTTTGTTTGTTTGTTTGTTTGTTTGTTTGTTTGTTTGTTTGTTTGTCTGTCTGTCTGTCTGTCTGTCTGTCTGTCTGTCTGTCTGTCTGTCTGTCTGTCTGTCTGTCTGTCTGTCTGTCTGTCTGTCTGTTTGTCTGTTTGTTTGTTTGTTTGTTTGTTTGTTTGTTTGTTTGTTTGTTTGTTTGTTTGTTTGTTTGTTTGTTTGTTTGTTTGTTTGTTTGTTTGTTTGTTTGTTTGTTTGTTTGTTTGTTTGTTTGTTTGTTTGTTTGTTTGTTTGTTTGTTTGTTTGTTTGTTTGTTTGTTTGTTTGTTTGTTTGTTTGTTTGTTTGTTTGTTTGTTTGTTTGTTTGTTTGTTTGTTTGTTTGTTTGTTTGTTTGTTTGTTTGTTTGTTTGTTTGTTTGTTTGTTTGTTTGTTTGTTTGTTTGTTTGTTTGTTTGTTCGTTGTTCGTTCGTTCGTTCGTTTGTTTGTTTGTTTGTTTGTTTGTTTGTTTGTTTGTTGTTTGTTTGTTTGTTTGTTTGTTTGTTTGTTTGTTTGTTTGTTTGTTTGTTTGTTTGTTTGTTTGTTTGTTTGTTTGTTTGTTTGTTCTTCCATATATTTTCCAGCGTTCCTCGGAATTAATATTTGAGCAGAGTGGAAAACGGACTAGATATACTTATCCAGCATGAGTAACTGCTCGCCCAGTAATAGCTCAAATCGGGCTAACGTTAGATATATCGGACCAAATTAAATTTGTCCCAACCTTCTGCCCTGGTGCACAATATGATTTGTAATATAACCTCCAGCTAGCTTATTTACGGTTAAGTGGGCTATATTTACAATGCAATCTCCATTTCTCCAATAGAACCAGATGAGATTATATAGATGGCCTCTATAGATCTATATATAAGACGTGTAGCTGGATCCAGCTGATTATATTATATTGTGTACAATATTGTGTATTTTTGTATTGCATTGTGGTGTACTATACATATATTGTATAATAATCATAAAATATACAATGATTTTATACATCGCTTTAATCTTTTTATTATCGTATACAAACAATTACTGTCATGCGAACAAACCTGTTATATTATTAGGTTGATTTAACATACGTTTTAAGCTACTTAAGCCAGTGTATTGGGTCTTAAGAAACGAATAAGCCCAATGGTGAAGAAAACATTTCGAACACGGGAACATAGGTAAAAAAATGGCCCAATTCAATTTTTATTTGATTGTTTTGTGAATCCGGTCGGACAGGGGGGAATTTGCTGAGTATCCCATGGCAAAATGCTAGGCCTATGCAATTCCACCCATTTGCTAATAAAATTTGTAACTGATTAGCACAATAAATATCTATACATCAATGATAAGGATGTCTAGCAAATTACAACTTGAAAGAGAACATTGCTCATCAATAAATTTTAAACAAAGTTTTCCCTGCCGGAATATGAAAGCAATAACGAGATGTACAGGAGATCGACCCTAGAAGCCAGAATGTTTACGAGTTAACGGGTGACACCTTTAACACCCGAGCTGTCTGTGTGTTAACGAGATGATCTACGTACCGTATATCACGTATCGCAGACAGATTGTCTTTTGAATTAACACTTTAACCGCCAACACTGCGCTATTCAGCCTAATTTTTTGGTCACTTGAAAATTACTTGGATTTGTACAATTAAGTCACATCAGTCTCACAGATTTTAGGACATTTTTCAGTTGTAAAAAAAATCAGTTCTAATTTTTTTTTTAATATAGTTAGTATAATCGACATCAGTGCTCTAAGGTTTAGATATAACCTCTAGGAGGTGAAACGTGATTTAAATCAACGAGATTAAAAAAAGAAATGATTGAGTTCCATTCTGACAGATCCGAATAATTTTCCCTTACGTGAAGGTGTGGATCGTGTTAGCGAGAGACAACTTCAAGAAGGTGAACAATTCCAATTGAATAACTTTGAGGTTGAAGGATTGCGGAGATGGCCAGTGATGTTGCATCACTCGTTATTATTGTAAGTTTCATTCAGTTGTAGTAAGTGATTACATTTTTCCAGTATGTTTGAATGTACTTCATTATCGGGATTATACTAATGCAATTGATGGAAACATAATTACATTACAGATAAGCAAGCTTCACAGTACATTACAGACAAGCAGGCTTGTTTAATATGAAGCCACATTAGCTGCACATTACATTACAGATAATCAAGCTTGTTTAGTATGACGCCACACCAGCTTTAAATTACATTACATATAAGCAGGCTTGTTCAGTGTGAAGCCACATTAGCTTCCCATTACATTACAGATAAGCATGTTTGCTCAGTATGAAGCCACATTAGCTTCCCATTACATTACAGGTAAGCAGGCTTGTTCAGTATGAAGCCACACCAGCTTCACATTACATTACATATAAGCAGGCTTGTTCAGTGTGAAGCCACACCAGCTTTACATTACATTACATATAAGCAGGCTTGTTCAGTGTGAAGCCACATTAGCTTCCCATTACATTACAGGTAAGCAGGCTTGTTCAGTATGAAGCCACACCAGCTTTACATTACATTACAGATAAGCAGGCTTGTTTAGTATGAAGCCACATTAGCTTCACATTACATTACAGGTAAGCAGGCTTGTTCAGTGTGAAGCCACACCAGCTTTACATTACATTACAGATAAGCATGTTTGCTCAGTATGAAGCCACATTAGCTTCCCATTACATTACAGATAAGCAGGCTTGTTCGGTGTGAAGCCACATTAGCTTCCCATTACATTACAGATAAGCAGGCTTGTTCAGTGTGAAGCCACATCAGATTCCCATTACATTACAGATAAGCAGGTTTGTTTAATGTGAAGCCACATCAGATTCCCATTACATTACAGACAAGCAGGCTTGTTCAGTATGAAGCCACATTAGCTTTACATTACATTACAGATAAGCAGGCTTGTTCAGTGTGAAGCCACATTAGCTTCACATTACATTACAGATAAACAAGCTTGTTCAGTATGAAACAACACCAGCTTTACATTACATCTCAGATAAGCAGGCTTGCTTAGTATGAAGCCACATTAGCTTCACATTACATTACAGACAAGCAGGATTGTTCAGAGTGAAGCCACATTAGCTTTACATTACATTACAGACAAGCAGGCTTGTTCAGTATGAAGCCACATTAGCGTTACATTACATCACAGATAAGCAGGCTTGTTCAGTGTGAAGCCACATTAGCTTCACATTACGTCACAGATAAGCAGGCTTGTTCAGTGTGAAGCCACATAGGTTTCAAATTAAATCAGATGTATTATGTATAGGATAAAGCCCGAGGAGCTCTACATTCTTTTCTTAAACCTAAGAATGTAGAATTCTGAGGGTTTTAACTGACTTAAAACACATCCGATCATAATGAGGATTCCTCATTGTCAGCAGTTTGGTCGCACCTGACCGATTATAGTATAATAGGCCTACCATGATAATTGGTATGTACTTGATCAACAATAACTCTCCATTCCTGGCTTAGAATGTAGTGGTCGGACAAAGAAAAAAATATAGTGGTGTGTTTTAATATCACATACTATTTCTCACACTTATATCTCTTTTTAAAAGATATGCACCTTCGGTGCACTAATTCTTACTCCTTTCAGCACGGGGGCCGTCTTTAGACGTCAGAATCTGACGTCTGTTGACGGTTCACGCGCTGAAGGAATTAAACTTATATAATGGCCATAAGTCCAATATAGCGGAAAAGCTAACAAAGACAACAATATTAATTAAACGTATGCCTATTATTACAGTTCGTGTTTTGTTTGGATCTACAACTCCACCTAACATTGAATACATTTCATAGAATAATTTAATCGAACATAGCAGCGTAGTTGGATGATAAAAATAGTATATTCTACGCATCTCTTCAGCGAGAAACAACTTAAGCCCTTACAACGCTGATATATTTTGTATAAACCATTTTAATTGTGCAATCATAATAAATAGTTTAGTTAGCTCTTTCTGTTTCATTTGAATATCTATCTATGGGTCTACGGTCATTATGAATATTGTACGCTTTCATTGCGGGGATCGTCTATAGACGTCATAATCTGACGTCTATAGACGTCATAATCTGACGTCTATAGACGTCAGATTATGACGTCTATAGTCGGTCCACGCACTAGAAGGGTTAAATCTGTGAAAAGCCAGGTGAATAACGTGGAGTTTAAAGGGTTATGGAGACTGACAGAGGCGGACTGTTACATCACTTGTGCTTAATGAGCCACGGCACATTACTAGTGTTAAGTGACATGATGGGAATGG
>OZ024917.1:65617420-65739691 GCA_964017125.1 Flabesymbios commensalis | reverse complement strand
ACATGATATAAACTGAGACTTAGATTTCCGAAATATCATAATTAAAAAAAGTAACTTGAATAGCTCAGTTATCTAACCGTTAAGTGGCTTTATTTATAACCGAATGTGCCTTTAACTATGTGCTTATGTGTGAATAGAGGAGATACATTGCTACATCTAGTATATTCTTTCCGGGTGCCACCTATTCACTAATATATCAAAAAATAAACTAAATTACCAGAAATTGCTACATTTAGTATATCTTTCCGGGTGCCACCTATTCACTAATATATCAAAAAATAAACTCAATTACCAGAAATTTCTATATTTAGTATATCCTTTCCGGGTGCCAACTATTCACTAATATATCAAAAAATAAACTCAATTACCAGAAATTGCTACATTTAGTATATTCTGTCCGGGTGCCACCTATTCACTAATATATCAAAAAATAAACTCAATTACCAGAAATTGCTACATTTAGTATATTCTTTCCGGGTGCCACCTATTAACACTAATATATCTAAAAATAAAATCAATTACCAGAAATTGCTACATCTAGTATATTCTTTTCGGGTGCCACCTATTCACCAATAGTAATATATCAAAAAATAAACTCAATTACCAGAAATTGCTACATTTAGTATATTCTTTCCGGGTGCCACCTATTCACTAATATATCAAAAAAATAAACTCAATAACAAGAAATTGCTACATTTAGTATATTCTTTCCGGTTGCCACCTATTCACTAATATATCAAAATATAAACTCAATTACCAGAAATTGCTACATCCAGTATATTCTTTCCGGGTGCCACCTATTCACCAATAGTAATATATCAAAAAATAAACTCAATTACCAGAAATTGCTACATTTAGTATATTCTTTCCGGGTGCCACCTATTCACTAATATATCAAAAAATAAACTCAATTACCAGAAATTGCTACATTTAGTATATTCTTTCCGGGTGCCACCTACTCACTAATATATCAAAAAATAAACTCAATTACCATAAATTGCTACATTTAGTATATTCTTTCCGGGTGCCACTTATTCACTAATATATCAAAAAATAAACTCAATTACCAGGAAGAAGTACCCTCCAGGAAACCCTATTATGTGTGGATCGCCGCACGGTAATGATTTACGGTCTGGCGCTCAAAATGGTAAAGTGCGGCTGTTGGCGTCAAAGGGTTGATCCATACGTTAAGCACCTTTTATCGTCTAGGTAACCTTCTGTAATCCTAATTGTCCCATGCCACCTGGGCTACGTCTGGTCTGGTAATGGCATGGATGCTGGCCCAGCACAAACAAAACATTTGCATACCATATGTACAACGTCGGCCAAACGTCTTCGACGTTGGTCCAACCTCGTACCCATGTTAAACAAATGTTTTGTGTTTAATGGGGGGTCATGTCTGGTTTGGTAATGACTTGGAGGATGTCAGGTCAATATGTGTGTAGGATCTGTCCGGGATAGGAGGCTGTCCGGATAACACATGAGAGACGGTGTACCAGGGAGGATCTATCATAAATGAGTGAGTGAGTGAGTGAGTGAGTGAGTGAGTGAGTGAGTGAGTGAGTGAGTGAGTGAGTGAGTGAGTGAGTGAGTGAGTGAGTGAGTGAGTGAGTGATTTCATGGGATATAATCCACGACCGTCGCTTAGTCATGAACTTCGGTCCATGTATTATAGTCTACTCCAATTTAAATAACAACTAGATGACGATAGGAGATTAGCTGATTCAGTCACTTGATAAAGTATCTGATCATCAATTATTCAATGAGTAGAGCACCATTCTGCCGTGCAAAGCCAAAAGGCAGTATCTGCTTACATTACAACGAAGCAGATACTGACTTTGCAGTGTAGAATACTGGGGCCGCAATATCGCATCATATTACAGAAGACAACGTCAAAACATTGATTGTCGTGCGTTAGCCTGTAAAAAAGAGGATTTAATCTGGGAACTTCATTATTTAAGCTCAGACAATCAATAGATTGCCGTCCTAATTGCCGGCTTAATTAACGATGATTGATAATAGCAGCTGCCTGGAATTCCTCATAATGTTCTCGTAACATAAGATCGATGTGTTTATTATGCTTCATATCGAACCTCGTGTCATCTCTTTGACGAATGCTGGAAATTTCATTTTTTTGACATATTGTGTGAAGCATCCAATTGAACTATTCGGTCGTGTGAGAGAAAATGGTTGTCTGCGACGCTGGCCCAACATAAAATCAAAGGGCTTACATCCCATGGGTTAAAACGGTATTGTACCAACATTCAAATATGTCTAATTCAAGGATGCATCAGTTTCCTTGATCCAACTATCCTCAGTATGATAGTAAGTATGATATGTCAACCTGGCCAAGTTTAGCCTGAGTATAGTGAAACTTAAGATAAAATACATTTTAAGATTTGTAAGCGGAAGTGTCATTATAGAGGGCGACTACGAAAAATAGCATAATTGTAATATCTTATTTATATACTGCTAATAGTTTGTAACCCTGAATAAATATATTTGACATTTTATTAGATCAATCTTAATCTTTTAGGATTTGAAATCTAAATATCTTAACTTTATAAGATGTTGAGATCTTAAGGTCCTAAAATTTTAAGTTCTAGAGATCTGGAGATTTTAAAATCTTAAGAGTTTAAGATCGATCTTTAGATTTTAGAGACCCATCCTTCTCTTTTGATTTAATGTCGGTCCAGCGTCGCAGACGATGACCCAACATTAAATCAGCACCGTTTGCTTAAGGGCTGGGGGTCCATGACATAGCAAGGGGCTGGGGGTCCAGGACATAGCAGGTGTGCTAAGTGGGGAGCGATGGATAGGCGTTTACAGGGATCAGCATGCCACCAGGCGGTAATGAATGGATGGCAGAGAGGGAGTGTGCCAGCGTCCCCCAGAGATCCAGACAAAAACACAAACTCATTACTTTGACCCGAGACCGACAGTATCCGGTTTCGAGTCCTGTGTCTGTCTGGAAAATGTCAAAATATCCAGAGATCCAGACACAAAGGATGTATTTAGCTTGGCAGATGGTGTTAACCCTTACAGCGCGACATCATACAATTTAGCATTTTACCTATTAGAAGTTGTGTCTCGCTTCCGCGACCCACAAGTTCAAGAGGTTCAAAATGACTTACATATGCACAATTTGAATCAAAACGTATGCAAAACTAGCAAGATTATTGACAATTTATCAAAACTAGCAAGATTAATGACAATTTTTCAAAACTAGCAAGATTAATGACAATTTATCAAGATTAATGTCAATTTATCGTACAAATCTCCTAGTTTAAAAGACAAGTAAAAAGCTACAAACTATATAACTTAGTAAATATAATTTTAATTTTCATCCACTTGAAGTTGTGTCTCGCTACCTCGATCCACAACTTCAAGTGGGTAAAATTACTCATATTTGTTACATTTACGATCGATCAGCTCTCTTTGCTTTTCTCTCATCATCCTCGGGACGTTCTTCTTCTCTTTGCTTTTCTCTGATCATCCTCGGGACGTTCTTCTTCTCTTTGCTTTTCTTTCATCATCCTCGGGACGTTCTTCTTCTCTTTGTTTTTCTCTCATCATCCTCGGGACGTTCTTCTTCTCTTTGCTTTTCTCTCATCATCCTCGGGACGTTCTTCATCTCTTTGCTCTTCTCTCATCATCCTCGGGACGTTCTTCTTCTCTTTGCTTTTCTCTCATCATCCTCGGGACGTTCTTCATCTCTTTGCTCTTCTCTCATCATCCTCGGGACGTTCTTCTTCTCTTTGCTTTTCTCTCATCATCCTCGGGACGTTCTTCTTCTCTTTGCTTTTCTCTCATCATCCTCGGGACGTTCTTCATCTCTTTGCTTTTCTCTCATCATCCTCGGGACGTTCTTCTTCTCTTTGCTTTTCTCTCATCATCCTCGGGACGTTCTTCTTCTCTTTGCTTTTCTCTCATCATCCTCGGGACGTTCTTCTTCTCTTTGCTTTTCTCTCATCATCCTCGGGACGTTCTTCTTCTCTTTGCTTTTCTCTCATCATCCTCGGGACGTTCTTCTTTTCTTTGCTTTTCTCTCATCATCCTCGGGACGTTCTTCATCTCTTTGCTTTTCTCTCATCATCCTCGGGACGTTCTTCTTCTCTTTGCTTTTCTCTCATCATCCTCGGGACGTTCTTCTGGCCCAGTTTAACTTACATGTGCACAAAGGTGGCCTAAAATCTCATTCATTCATTTTTGCAATTTCAGTCTGTACGTGTTTCATATGCTAGTCATTGTAGCCGTAAACCATCCCTACATATCACGATCCATACACATAGCGATTGTGGCATATATATACAGATGACTTACCTGCTCATCAAAATGATATTTGGTTTATTTCACAAAGGTGATGTGAATTGAACATGCCTTACAGAATTATGTTGCAAATTTCCAAGGTAGGTATATTTCCGACGTATGCCTATATCTGACTCATTTTGTCTATCGCCTTCAAATCATTATTACCCCTTTATTAGTAGATTAGGTACTACGTCATAGACATGCTAAATATAAAACGTGATGTCAATCAGCAAGATCTAAAAATTAAACTCCATACTGTCAAATCTGAATAATTTTCACATATTTGAAGTTGTGGATCGCGTCAGCGAGACACAACTTTAAGTGAGTGAAGATTCATATTAAATAATTTGACAGTTAAATGGTTAAATTATTGCAGCCACAGGACCAGAAAGTGAATCTATCAACCATGGTAATATTACGAGCGCTGAATATTGATATCGACAGCTTAGTACAGAATATATAAACAACTACAAAAATGAGGTGCAGTATAATTCAAAATTCGAATCTGGAAAGAACATTTCCAGAATCAAATCGGACGAATTACACCATTCAGCTTTTGCAAACCTGGTAACCATCCCACCATAACAGGATTAAATCCATAACATTCCTCCATTTTGAACAGATAAGTTCAGTATTAACAAGTGAGTGAATATTACTTTACGTTGCTTTCTGCACAATCATGGCAATATCGCGACAAAAGAAAGCTCGAAGTCGGGAATATGCCCCAATCTTATCGAAAGACTTCAATGTTTTTTTATAATGCACATTACCATAGAGTCTTAACAAAAACTTACTTTTAAAAAAATTGTCGGTGTTAACTTTTCTAAAACCAATCTTAGCATTTTTTAGTGGGATGGACATAAAAAAAATGCCATGCAAATATCCACAATCTGGTCTAATGATGGGCCAATACTGGGTTTCTATTTACCACACCTACCCAGCTCGGACGGAATGCTAATTTCGCGCTAAGACATCCCTTCAGGGGACGCATCTTAATGGGATTATCCAGCGAGGGGTTAAAAAAATCTCAGGAAACCAAAAAATGCTGGCATTTTCAAACAGAGGCAATAAATATCCGTCACGCCAAGTCTAATTATCGGGCTGTATCCGGTCGCTTGCTGCAGGTCCCGGCGGGCGGGACAAGGCAGGTTCACCAAGGAATCTGACTTAGCACCAAGTTCCCTCAGTCGGGATCGTCCCGCCCAGAAAACAGTACATGCTGGGCCATTGTTGGATTAATGTTGGGCCGGCGTCACAGACGGTGGACCAACATTGAACCAGAATTGCCTCGCTCCCTGCGACCACGAGACATTACACCATTGCCGTTATGACGTTGGGCCAGCGTCGTAGACGGTGGCCCAACGTGACGCTGGCCCAACGTCATAACCACAGTGGTTTAATGTCTCGTGTTTACTGGGAGCTGTGCCTTGCCAGAAAACAGGAGACGTTCGCTCAATGTTGGTTTAATGTTGGGTCGACGTCGCAGACGGCGGGCCAACTTTAAAAAGGCATTGCGCGAGCGCTTCGTCTTTGCAGTGTCTTCCTGGAAAACACGGGACGTTGAAACAATGTGGGTTTAATGGCGGGCCAGCGTCGTAGATGGTGGCCCGCCATTACGCCAGCATTGGCTGAATGTCTCTTGCTTTCTGCCTTGTCCTGTCAGTTTGTATGCCAGAAGACGTATGGGGTGTGGCCGGGAAACACATTTAATCTCTACCCACCAACAACTCACATATTCTGGCTGAAATGGAAAAATGCCATTATCCACTAAAATCAATGTTTTAATCGTGGGTGTTTAGTACATTGTTTCATTCGTAATAAGGTTGGAATTGCGGGTGGAAATTGGCCGCGTAATAGTCAATTTATTGTATGTCTCATATTCATAAATAGAATAGTTATGTTTCATTGGAATTGATAATCCAACAGACGTAGTGCTTGTAAACTAGTAGTGAGAATATTTATCATAGTCTTAAATTTTAACTTCTAATCATGCTGATTGACACTGATTGTACAGACCATATTAGTTGAACAAAAAGTAAAATATGTTTTTTTGCTAAATCTAATTGACTTTTGTATGATTAACTAAGTTAACAGTTTATAGTAATATTGAATAAAGTAAAGAGCAACAAGGTAATACATATAATTAGATAACGAGACAAAAATAAAAATAAGATAAAACTGGAGGCATGGTACGCAACATGTGCAGCTATGGTATTGTACTATGATACTTGTATATTTGTACAGTGACAGTAAACAGATACAGTATATACAATATAAGAACACGAAGCCGTCAAACTGCGACCATTAGAGCCTTAAAACGTTGATCGCTTCCTCGCGTGCCGCCCGCCACAAAGTAACTGTTTTTGCTCCGTCCCCATTTGACGGGTCACGCAATGTAACAAGGCCGGGGAGTGTAAGCCGATGGCTTGCCGATTTTACATCCTCCGTAATTGAATCAATTAAATATTTTTATAATTCCCAAGTTTGCAAAGACATAATAAAGCATTTGAGCACCATTTCTGCGTTTAATCCTTTCAATGCGGGGACCGACTTTATACGTCAGAATCTGACGTCTGTAGAAGTCATAATCTGACGTATAAAGTCGTGTTGTGGATGAATATGACAATGGTAAATTCAGGCTTGAAAGGGTTAAGTCATTCCTAACAGACACAAAAAGATGCTTAGATGCATCGTGAGGATTTAAAGGGTTACCTGTAGGGCCACTGATTGCTTCATATTTTTTCACTTTCAACCTGGTGAGTTCGCTGGTCGCGATAGCGAGACATACAGTCAAGTGGGTGTAAATAGAGCCTAATTAACACTGTAGTTCCCAGAAACTTGACCTGGCGCTATCTGTGATTTTATTACCTCCTTGATACAAAATAAGCATGATAAGAAACACCATCTTCAATTTCTAATGCTGTGGATATCTAGCTAATGTACTCGGAATATCCTAGATAAGAGAGAGACAGTAGAAAACTCTGAGGTATAATGTAATACAATACAATAGATGATTAGATTGAAGAAGAGTGGATGAGTGAGTGAAACTTGATTTACTTCGCGTTCTGCGGGATTTCTCGACAAATACAAAGCTCTTGAAGTTTGGTCTATACATGTGAATGTATGTGATTTTGCCGACAAAATGTTAATTGTTTTGCAAATAAATTTGATTTCATTTGATTTGATATAAGGCCATATACAGCACCGCACACTTCATACCTTTGTATACTGCTTGGAACACTTTATATAGAGAGTGAATGTCGAAGAGAAGGGGACGTGGCGCAATGGCTAGAGCGCCTGACTGCCTCGCCATATCTCGATATGACAGTATATCGACGGTTATTTCGCGCAGGGCCCCGAGCTCCGAGCTCCTCGAAAGAGAGTTTAAAACTTTTAACCCTAAAATCGCTGAGTTAAATCATTTAAATATTCATCCAATTAAAGTTGGGTCTCGTTACCGTCAAGTTGGTGAAAATTACCGTATGTCTATAATTTGAGACTAAAAATGTTGCAAATCTTGATGTTTAGACACTCATTTCGTTAGCAATGACAGTGATTTAATCGGCTAATGAATCGGACTAAAAACGACTTTGGTCGGGTTTGGCGGTATAAGGGTTAAATATACGATACAAAATGTATTCTAAACTATGGACGTGGAGCAATAGCTAGAGCGCCAGATAGCCTCGCCAGTCATGCATGCGTCCCGGTTTCGAACCCCGCTGTTCCCGTGTGGGGTTTTCAGAGAATAAGCATTGTTTCTCCCTTCTCAATATGACTAGGCGATCACGCTAATGGCGGCCTTGTCGAGTTAAGGTTTGAGACCAGTGTATCGGCTTTAATTTCGCGCATTCACACATTCTAAACTAGTCCCTAAGTCCTGGTGTAGTAATTAAAGCTACCGTCTCTCACACCGAAGAATAAACTTGGCTCATCTCCCATTATTTAGGTTGAAATAAAAAAAGTTATTTTAATTTTTAAGATTCAACATTGTCGAAGCCTTGATCGTGATATATCGGGCTCAGGCCTCAAGAGCAGCAGGGCTCAAATTTTGCAGGCTGTGTTGGTGGGTAGATTAATCTTACCATCACCAGCAGGTTCCCATGGCCAGTTTAGCCTATATAATTATGTGCACGCAAATTATGTATACAAAATTCTGATTTTAAGAAATTTTCACGGATATTGGTATTCTGTGAAAAAATGATGTTTACAACATTTCATGAAAATCGGTTGATAATCATTTTTGACGGATAAATCAACGAAAAACATGCGCCACTGGTTAGTTCAGTCTTAAGGTATAGTATCCTTGGGTAAAAAGTTTTTGACCATACCAAGAACTGTAGGCCATACAGATAACCTGCTCGCAAATACCTATCTGGCTCTGTCTGTACAGATGACGTGGATTAATAAATCACTTTCAACATAAATCGTGCGGGAGAGATCATTTTACAGACCGTGCACACGGAGTTTTAGTACTCTCATCTCAGACTAGCAGCAGAATCTCAACCTAGCGTGTGGCCAGCATCAGCCCAACGTCACAGACGTTTGGCTGATGCTGGCCACACGCTGGTTATATTCACGGGAGAGGGTGATGCATATCGGTCACATCTGGCACATCTCGTCCTAATCCAAGAGATACATCTAATCCTCAAATATACCTACTCACCGGTAAACACTGTCCACATATATACCAGAAAACACACAATGTTGACCCAATGTTGGTTTATTGCTGGCCCAGCATCGTAGACTGTGGGCCAACAATAACCAGCATTGGCTCAACGTCTTGCATCTGCTGGGAATATTTTCAATGCAGTGCCGATGTATGCCGTGTTGGCCGGATGTTAGGCCAGCGCTGATTTTCGCCATCTCTATTGCAGAGCAGGCGGAGTGGTGCATTCTGATAATCTTGGTCATGGTAGGCCTCAATTTTAAACATACTTGATCAAGCTCCTAAGCTCCGAGCATTGAATCACTATATCATAAAGATAAAAAAATGGATTACAGCTGTAATGGCTACAGTGGATTAACGATCCGTATATTCCATCACGTTGATGCACAACTGACAAATATGATGCCAACTGGAAAAAATACATTATGATACTATAGATGGCAACATAGACCTGTAGAAATAGCCTACGAAACAGCGCAACACAAAGCAAAATAATGCCAGGCATATTGCAAGACAATGCAGGCAATACATGTAATGTAATGTGATGTAATGTAATGTAATGTAATGTAATGTAATGTAATGTAATGTAATGTAATGTAATGTAATGTAATGTGATGCAGTGAATTGCAATAATGATGCAATGCAATGCAATGCAATACAATGCAATGCAATGCAATGCAATGCAATGCAATGCAATGCAATGCAATGCAATGCAATGCAATGCAATGCAATGCAATGCAATGCAATGCAAAGCAATGAAATGCAATGCAATGTAATGTAATGTAATGTATTGTAACACAATGAAAATACAATGAAATTAAATCTATCTAATCTCGTAAAATTCCACGTATAAACATTTCAGTTTTTATCTTGTTTTAGTCGATGCATATCACGAGGCATTCACCTAATGCTGTTTCAATGCTGGGCCAGCGTCGAAGACTGTGAACTAACATTGAAACAGCATTGGGTGAATGCTACGTGTTTGAGTGGATTATAGGTACCAGGGGCGACTTATATAACACAACAAAATCTAAATTGCAGCACAAGACTGAAGTCTTCATTTACTACTGTATAAAATGCATTTTAGTTTTTGTAAGATGTAATTGAATGCGCCAAAATATCAGGTTCATTCGAATAACATTATTGCTTTAAGAGAAGGGGACCTGGCGCAATGGCTAGAGCGCCTGACTGCCTCGTTAGTCATGCATGCGTCCCGATTTCGAACCCCGCTGTCCCCGTGTGGGGTTTTCAGAGAAACAGTATTATTTCTCCCTTCTCAATGTGAATAGGCGATCATGTTAATGGCAGCCTCGTCGAGTTAAGGTTGAGACCAGAGTATCGACGTTAATTTCACACGTGCACATTTTTGTTTTATTTTTGGATCTACGTGGGTACCCAGCAAACATGAGACATCGATCCAATGTTGGGCCAGCGTCGTAGACGGTGGCACAGCATTGGTCCAACATTGGATCGATGTCTCGTGTTTGCTGTTTAAGATGGCTTATGCGCTGTTCTGTGATACAAACGCAAACAAGAGTAACTGCTTACTTATGAGATAAGTAGTTACTGCTGTTCGCCTTTGCACTACCATATCATTGCATCCCTTTTTCATGTGTTTGGGTTATATTTGCTGATTCCTACACACTTGTAGTTATTACATCTCCATGGCATCCACTCCAACGGCGTTATCGTTCATCGCCAGTCGGCTTTACAGGAAACCTCCCAGCAAACACGGGGCATTCACCCAATGCTGTTTCAATGTTGGGCCAGCGTCGAAGACGGTGTGCCAGCATTGAAACAGCTCTGGGTGAATGCCCCGTGTTTGCTTGGAGCTGACGCTGAATTCATTTTGTATAAGTCATGGGGACCTAAGAGGTTTCGTCAATTTGAAATCATCATAAATGTCTTGGTTAACTGTATCTTATACTTTTAAATACAATTGTTATGGATCTACGATCATTATAAATATTTTTTACTCTTAAAAGTGTGGGGATCGACTTTAGTCGTCAGAATCTGACGTCTACAGACGTCAGATTCTGATGGCTAATGTCGATCCCCGCGCTGCAAGCTAGAAATTCACAGTTGCTGTCGAGTTAAAAATGATAATATAATATAATATCATGATTGATTTGATAGATTATACTTGTGCGTAAGCCTTGTTTCAAATATAGATATATGTAACTATATTATTGAATGTTAATAGCATTAAAATAATAATAATAATGTCATATGTTGTTTTTCGTGTTCATGGTGTTCAAAATCGGCGTCTGGATAGTTTGTCCTCCTTGGAAATCAAAACAATATGCTGAAGAAAATGACTTTCTAATCCATCTTGGAAATACTCACTATGTGAGAGTCAGGGCAAGACCACGGATCATTTCAGGACAGGTCATGGATCAGTGTCAGGGCAGGTCATGGATCAGTGTCAGGGCGAGGTCAGAGCCTGTTGTTTTTGTGTCACCGGGATCACATCTCGCGCTATTACGGCGGTAAACTGCGAGAGCCGCGAGAGGACCACGGAGGTGGCACGAGCTGAAATCGTACCTGATCAAATCCAGATGTTACCAGACTGAAGCCATCCCGACCCCGGCCGCCTATCAGGACGGCGACACGCTCAGCTAATTCTGGATTAATGTTGGGCCAACGTCTGAGACGTTGGCCCAACATTAATTCTGCATTGGCTCAGCCTGTCGTGTTTTCTGGCTATCAGGATCCCGTGCAGAAAAGTGATTTGTTGAAAACTGCCGTGGGTGATGGTAATTCCCCTGTTACCGCGAGCGCTGGTCTGACATCGACTCAATGCTGGGCCAGTGTTGTTGACGCCGGCCCAGCATTGTGTGGGTGTTGTGCTGTGGGTCGTGTTTGGCGATAATAGGACTGTATAGAAGAAAGGCAGTGGGGCATGGCCGCGCTATTTAGAGTACACACACACATATCCTCACCTTCTCACCCTCACGCCGCGCAGCGAGATCCAGGCGCGAGACTGGATATCACGTGTCCGTAACGCATATACTTGCTGCGTAGTGATATAACGCGGCATGAGTTATACGGGCTGCGTAGTATATTCCTTCTCACAAAAGCGTTTTAGTGTCTACGTACCGCGTAATAGGTAAAGAGTTATGCGTGCTGTGTAGCGCGCTGCTTTCGTAACGCGTTATTCGCGCTGCGAAATGATAGAACATCTCCACAAAGCGTTATTATGTCTACGTAAAGTGCTTTACGGGCTGCGTAGTAATATCACGCCCCCGTAACGAGTTATGTGCGCTGCGTATAGCGTGCTGCGTGGTGATATCACTCATCGGTAACGCTTTATGCGGGCTGCGTAATGATATAACATCTCCGTAACGCATTGTAGTTCCTGCGTAGCTATATAGATACGTAGAATGTAGCACAGCACAGCCTGTGTTGTTTTATGTTGCTCCGTGATCCGTCGTGAGTGCTGCGCAACAATTAGACAGTAGGTCTTTAAAACTATAATGGCGCTAGCGTCATAATGGGTTTAATTGCATTTGCATTACAGTAAAAAACTGGGATGAAAATTTGTTTTTTTCTGCTATAAGTAACATGCATCCTTTATATGATTATACCTCCCAGGCTCCGTAAAAATTAATAATTTACAAATAAAGCTATTAATTTACAAGTATAAGCTATTGAATACATATCTATTGTGATTTTAGTGATAGGTTAGTTATTGTCGCGGTATGCGTGCTATGCTGGTATCATGTCTTATAGTAACCATATTTAATTAATATATTTTAAACTTCATTGAAATAATGTAGCTATGTTTTTTAATGTTCTTAAGATTAAATAACATTAGTAGTAAAAATGCTAAAGACGCAAAAGACATCAAGTTAAAATAAACCAATTGACTATATAGAGATTCTACTGTCAGTGGTAATGTTTGTGTGTGCGGACGTGATTGATCGTATTGAGTGAACCCGTCCTTGGCTTTATATTGACTTGACCATAATTGACAAGGGGTCAAGAAGGATGCGTAGACCGGTCAGTAGATGGCTGGATCAATGAAAACAGCACTTTGATCGCTCCTACCATATACACACTGTATTTTACCGTTACCCTTCTCAAGTGACATTTTTTTTCGACATTTGAACCTGGGAATTGCGTCAGCAATTCCCAGCTTCAAATGACGAAAAATATATATCTATGTAAAATTTACAAATCTTAAAATGAATTGTTTGTTCGACTGAACAACAGCCACAAACTATTAGATCAATTGCAACGGTATATTATTTGGTTCTCAATCTGGATTGAAACCGCATCTGCGCGAGTTGACCAGTACAAGGGCTAAGGTCCACGCGAGTTGACCAGTACAAGGGCTAAGGTCTACGCGAGTTGACCAGTACAAGGGCTAAGGTCCACGCGAGTTGACCAGTACAAGGGCTAAGGTCCACGCGAGTTGACCAGTACAAGGGCTGAGTTCCAATCACTTTTACTGTCCTTTATCAGAAAAAACGACACTTTTAAAAAGTGAAATACTTTTCATGAAGTGAAAACATGCTCGAAACTGTCACATGTAGAGATACCGTACGCCTTCCTGTTCTTTTTCATCAAATCATTTTTAATTTGTATTGCTGGAAAATGGATTCCGAAAACCCAGCTTTGAAGTATTGATCATACACACAAATGTATTCGTTATCAAAGGGTTATTGGGGATAAAGAAAGTTTGTCAAATTTTTATGTAGTGTGATTTTTAGCCTTTTCATCTTTTTCGGAGGGAGATTTTTCTTTGTTTTATCCCATCCACTTACAAAGATTGTGTAAAGCTCTATTAATTAGTTAATTAATTAACCACTTCATACCTTTGGCGTCAGGAATCTCATCTTATCAAGTGTTGAGTGTGTGAGTTTAAAAAAGATAATTAATGAAGACTAACGAGTAGAAATTGAAACAAGTAAAAGACGGAATTATAATTAAGAGCAGTGAAGAATGGTAATTCCCAAAGCCATTATCAAATTAAGTTCTTGTTCCATTTATTCATCGGTTATGCGCATGATGTCGTGTTATATTTATCACAACTAAACATGATATACGGCTTTCTCAAGAGAGTAATTCAAATTGAGCACGACATATTGACCCAATGCTGGGTTATTGTTGGCCCACCGTCCACGACGACGGCTCAACATACACCCATAATTGGGTCAACGTCACCTTTTCGTGAATTGGCGGGGACTACTTAATAGGATATAACACTCTCACTTATGATCGGTCCGATAACTCGATAACGAATAACCCTTTCAGTACGGGGACCGACCTTAGACGTCAGAATCTGACGTCTCCAGACATCAGATTCTGACGTCTAACGTCGATCCCCGTACTGAGTAAAATATTTATAAAAGCCGTTGACCCATAATAAACATAGGTATTGAAATAACGCGGTAAAGGCTAACTAAGATTTGCATGACTATTTCGAAAAAAACGTTGGCCTCTTTGTTTATATAAACATATGTCAGCGTTTTAAAGGTTGAACAAAGTCATCAAGATAATCCACTTGTTTTTAAATTATTGTTACCAGTGACCATGGTGACGAGTAGGATGCATTTTTAACATACACGCCCAGATAACATTTTTCACCTGTGTGTAGAGCATGCAGTACCATTGAGGCCAGCTCCTGAACGAACTTTAAGCTGTTTGGCGACATCTTTTAGGTCAATTATGATAATGTATAGCGTTGGCTTAAAGAAGGCAACAGCTATACAATAATGCTAAGAAAAAGGCAAACGTCGATTAACCATTATTATTATGCTGAGTTCATCTATTTAAAATTTCAACCACTTTGGGCTGTGTTTTGCTACCGCGATCCGCAACTTCAAGTGGTTGACAATTACTCATCTTTGTTTAATTTGAGACCAATCATTTACATCATTTCATTCCCAATACAGTGAAGTAATTGGGCAAAAAAACTGATTAAAAACGACTATTGTCGTCAGACAAAATGGTGCAAGATCTATTGTTACTGATGTTTGTTTTGATATATCAGCATCTTATTTATATAATTATATATAGTGATGTATGCTAATTAGTCACTCTGAAATATCGATAACTGCCCAGCAAACATAAAACATTTGTATAACATTTGTGCAAGGTTGGAACAACGTCGGAGACATTAGGCCGACTTTGTACAGATGCTTTGTGTTTTTTCACGATTATTACATTTTTTCTATCTCTCCCTCAAACTATATTTTTTGCTACGGGAGAGAGTTTTTGTATGTTTTATCAACAATGTTTTCAAATTTTTTTTCACCAAACTATTTTGAATGTGTACAAGTTCTCAAAATATTTTTTCCCGCGATAAGTGGATTACAAATTGTATAAAATGGATTACACCCCCTGACTCATCCCGCCCCCTCCCCCCCCCCCATATATATATAATGTTGCACACCTTATGTGTGTACTACTTATAGGAGTGTGAGTATCTGTGGACACGCCAGTGTAAATCTGGATCGCATTCCTCACAGGGTGGATGGGGACAGGGTGTGGTGGGATATAATACAGAGAGAAAGAGGTGGGGAACCTCAGATGTGATAACTGGAAACACAACTAAAACAAAATAACGTTGGCTAAAGATTGTGCCAACGTTGAAGACGTTGGCACAATCTTTAGCCAACGTTAGTCTCATAGCTTGGAGAGCATCCAGGCATCTATACATAGCTGATGATTGAGTCATATTAAACAAAGGGTGATAGATTACAAACTGAGGGTACTTAGGAAATACCAGGTGGAAACAGATTATACTAAATCACAACGCAACGTGCTTCAAAATTCGAATTGCGAGAGCAATTCACGGATAAAAAAATGAAATGAATGGGATTTTAGGCCACCTACAGGCTAAACTGGGCCAGGAGAACCTCCTGAGGATGGTGAGATGAATGAGATGACACAGGAGTCGAAATTCGGGTCCTGGCGATCTAAAGCCGAGCACGCTATCTCTTGGTGACGGAGGCTCCCACAATTCTGAAAATTACCGAGTGAGCGAGGAAGAAACATTTTACTTTTTTGAAACTTGAAGGCCAGAGTGGGGCTCGAACCCGCGTCCAGGGATTGGAGTAATTGAAAACTGATTCACAACAAAATAATCATAGATTATCATTATCCCGAAAGTACTGATGTAGGAAATACCAAGGGTGAAACAGATCACTAATATAGTATTTTTTCATAGTGCACAGTACCATAGACAGCACTGCACACGCCAAACCTTTGAACAGTTTGGAGCACTGTGGAGTTTTCTGAGTTTACTACTTATATGCAAAACCTGATGACAAACATTCGACCCCGACATGTCGAAGGTGTGTGTAACTTTGAGACAAAAGCGTGACGTTGGTACGGTTACAATTTATTGTTGGCCAACGTCTCAGACATTATACCAGCATTGGCACAACGTATCGTGTTTGCTGGGCGAGGGGCTGCGATGTTTACTTTTCTCAGAAATAATATTTCTCGGCGTCCGCAATAACACGGCCTGATACGGGCATCCGTGAGGTATTGACCCGATGCCGAATCGATGTTGGGCCAACATCGCAGACGGTGGGCCAACATCGAATCGGCATTGGTGAATGCATCATGTTTGCAGGGGACGGGTCATTACCAGGCAGTTCACGGTCGATATTACCGACACCAAACTGGTTGTCACGTGAAGCTCACGCACGCGGGCCATGCAAGAATTCACGAGAGATTTCTGGGCGGGGGCCCTAGAGTAGTGGTTAGCACCGCTGCCTTTCACGCCAGAATTCGGGGTTCGGCTCCCGGTCTCGGCGGTTTGAAAGAAACAAAAATGTTTCTTCCCCATCCACGTGTGAAAGTCAGTATTGTGGAGAGCCTCCGTGACCGAGAGGTAGCGTGCTCGGCCTCAGACCGCCAGGGCTCGAATTTCGAATCCTGTGTCTGGAGGACAGTGTCATCTCAATCATCTCACCATCGGCCCAGTTTAGCCTATATGTGCACAAAGGTGGCCTAAAGCCCGATTCATTTCATTTACGAGAGATTTCTACAGATTAATGACTTTGTGAATACATTATTCTGACATCATATATTATATATTATATAACAATATAACAATCTGTAGCTGTTTTATCTCTGGATTTGGCGCGGAAAACATATATTTTATATAATAGGTATATTAAAATTACCCTTTGCACTTTAACTTGAATTCAAGTGTAGGTGCTATATACAATTTTATCCTGGACGTGAAACATAGAGAGGGTGCTGGTCACATGTATTTGACATCGCAATGTACACCATTGTATTTAGAAATGCATATTTGTACAATTACTGTATATATGTGTGTGTATAAAACGCAATAAATATATACATATATATATATATATATATATTGTCGCGGCCATATCTCAGAGCAGTGTTAAAACGTTAAATGCATCATCGTAATGCAATATTAAAGAAGTGGGGTCATATCCTACCGCAGTGCTAGAAAAATAAAGACATTATTGGAATGCATTGGCTTGCATTATTGTAATGTAATCGCCTTCCACTGATTAAATTAAATGCTGTTTTAGACTCTGCACTTATGGTAAAGTGTTGGGCCATCGTGTCTGAGGTTGGCCCATTAAAAGCCCACCATTAACATTATTTATACAGACGAGCCAAGAAGAATTGAACGAATATATGAACAGTTAAATCAAATTTTAAGCACTTGAAGTTGTGTCTCGCTACCGCGACCCACACTTCAAGTGGGTGAGAAATTAAATAAGATAGCTTAGCGAGAAAAGGGTTAATCACTTCTAATAAAAACACATAAAAAATACAAAAATTGAGATGAGTGCTCTGAGTAAATGTTGGACCAGCGTCCCAGACGATGGACCAGCATTATGCCAGCATTAGATCAATGTGTCGCGTTTTCTGGGAGTTATTTCGCGAGTCCTGTTATATTAAATCCTGAATAATGGATAAGTTCTCGCCTGGAGATCGCAACTCTTGCGTTTTATCTATTTAATGGTATGTTCCAAGAAGAGGCAATAACTTTATTATTCTCGGAATGCTATTACCATGAGCATGCAGCATCAAATATATTTAACTGCAATCGATATTTTTAGGAAACAACGTGACTTTGATTACTAATTCCGTAACCGAAGCGTTTGGTACAAATGCATTATCCTGATTTATAGTACTGAATTCGAGTACTTAAAGTGAATGAACTTTATTCATGCAGATATTTAATATGGAAGCAGGTCACTTACTCGCCGAATGAAGACACTTTCTCCGTTTAGCATGTGTTGATTAAAGTGCACAATGAAAGAATCAAATGAATTGCTATATTTGACTCTTAGCAATAAAAAACGATCATGTGAATATTTTCCTATCAGCTTCTCCATCACTATTTATTCCCAATTACTATTATACCCAGCGAAAGAGACACATTTGCCCAATAGAGGTTCAATGCTGGGCAACCGTATCCAACGCTATCCCGACATTGAAAATCCATAGTTTCAACTCGCGTGTTTATCGGATAGTCGTGATATCATCACTCAGGGTTCAAAGAGTTGGACGTGATCGATCGTTATTAATGGCCCACGCGCATGCGCGACAAGGAGCCGGAAGTGGCGTCTATTAGATGATGTGTCGGGTAATGCGTATGTAATGTCACGCTGTAGTTTCAGAAATTCTCTCACTGACATTTTAGCCTCTAAGGCCCGAGTCACTGTATTAATATGCGACGTACAGTATTCTACTCCACACTGACCCTTGGGGCGCTACATTTAAAAATTAAATTAAAAAAAATAATTTTCACCCATTTGAAGTTGTGTCTCGTTACCGCGAGACACAACTTTAAGTGGGTGAAAATTACTCATATTTGCTTAATTTGAGATCCAAAAAATTGAAAAAGTTGATGTTTGAACAAATAAATGTGATTGTATCTTCTAATATAGTGGCTTGATCAGATAATATAACGCATTCAATACAACTCCTAATATAGCAGTGATTAGCGTTGAGAGGGTTAACCCTTTGTGCTCCCTCATTTATGCAGCACGTGGCAGTTTTTGAATAAAATTAATCTAATAAAAATGTTATAATCGATCACAATGAGGGAGTCCTTATAGCTTTCATTTGAGATAAAATACTTGCAATATAAAATAGGGATATTTTTCTTCATCTTGAAGTGAGAATTGCAACAGATTAAAATGAAACCAAATAAAAAGATTAGGAGAGCTACTAACATTTCTCAAGTGTTATCATATGACTGGGAAATAGGAGAGCTACCCGGACTAGCATTTCTCAAGATACAATTTTTTATAATTAGGTGATTATTAGTTAAATAAGCAGAAGCCACATGACTTCTGTTTTCATGACGGCACGAAAACGGCTAATTGTCAGAAATAAAGTGATTGCACGGCAAATTATCATAAATACATGTTAAACATGGTTCATGAAAGATGACGTGAACTATAACAGACATGACAAGACACGTCAGCGTTAGGCTATTTAAAATGGCAATAATATATTTACTAATTCGCACCGTTACGATATATATGAACGGCCGTGACAGATAAACTGATGACGCTAACTTGTATAAAAATAGACGTTGAATCAATGTTGGATTAATATTGGGCCAGCGTCGTAGACGATGGGCCAACATTAAAGCATCATTGTTTTATTATCGTGTTGCTGGGAATACACGTTATCTACGTATAGGATAAAACCCTCGGAGCTCTACATTCTTAGCTGTGAAAAAGGCCGAGGCCTTTTTCATAGCTAAGAATGTAGAACTCCGAGGGTTTTAACCGACTTAAAACATAATGAGGATCCCTCATAATCAACAGCTCGGTCACACTTGACTGATTTTAATACCATAGGCCTGCCATAATAATTGGTCTACACTTGATCAACAAATACTCTCCATTTCCGGCTTAGAATGTAGTGGACAAAGAAAATAATGTAGTGGTGTGTTTTAGATGCGTCAAATCAAATATATGTCGGCGTAGGAAGCTAAATACGAGGGCAAAACGAATGAAAAAGCGAGCATATAGAATCACACAAGAAATAGGAAACGGTTCGGCATACACTGTAGCTCAATGTCACTTCATTTGTATATTTTACACTGAGTTGTTATTTCATCAGAACAACACAACAGTCTGTTTTTAGGATTAACATTAGCATTCACAGAAAAAATAGGTTTTTGCCTGGCTCAATTACATTTACCAATAATCACTGTTAATATAACGGTAAAGTCGTTTTAATCTGTTTTATTAGCAGGTTTTATCACTGTTATTGGGAATGAAAGGAGTGTTTAAACATAAGAATTTGCAAACGTTTGGTCTAAAATAATTCAAATAGAAGCGAATTTTCACCCACTTGAACTTGTTGGTCGCGGCAGCGAGACACAACTTGAAGTAGATGAAAAAAATAATAAGATGACTCAGTTGGTAAGGAGTTAATGTTCGTTACACTCGTCTAATAAATAAGGAGCTCGCCTTAAGGCTCACACCTTATGTATTGGATGAGTGCTGCATTCTCCCATATCACACTCAAATGAGCACCATTTGCATACCACATTGTCTGGTACTGGGATATTTTGTTTTACACGCTTACAATCATGCACGTGATGAGCGAGGTGTGAGAGTTGAATGAGTGAGTGAATATTGCTTAACGTCGCTTTCTGCACAATCATGGCAATATCGCGAGAGAAGGAAGCCCGAAGTCGGGACTATACCCTACTCTTATCGAAAGACGTCAAGGGTTCTTTATAGTGCACAGTACCATAGACAGCACTGTGCACACCAGGCCTCTGAACAGTTTGATGCACTGTATATGCACAACCGCGATGAAAAACATTCGACCCGGCCGGGACTCGAACTCAGTACTTCTGAGTTTTCCAGCCACGAACCGGAACGAATGAGCCATCGGGGCTGGCCATGACTCATGAGAGTTTATTGAGAAAGGCACTTACCTATGACGAGCCGCGGCAGAAAAGCGAGTTTCACAAACGGTGACGTGGGTATAAGAAAGCACGACATGGTGCCCATTTATAATTATCTTATCCCGTTTGGCTTTTCATCCACCGTAGCAGACGACACCAGTGAAGCTGTGATGGCGGTGGTAATCCTAGAAAGTCACTTATTCCACGGGTTGACGTAAATCCGACAGTGTGATCCTGATTACTCCTAGAGTTCGTTGGGTCCACGATAATCTACGTTTGATATATCTCTATTCCAAATCGGTTTTGATCCATATAGGAGTGTTAGTTTGTTATCTTCATGTGGAAGCAATTACACCCACGTCGGACATGTCAAGTATATCCCCAAAAGCTCTCCACATCAATAATATGCTGTAGATCTATATCAGGATCAAATAAGGTGGATGAATCTGGATAAACAAATGATGCTAATTCCTTGATTGGATCAGGTGCGGCTGCGGATACGTGTCAAATTAGGCCCATAATAACAAAGTGAGAGCAGCTGTGCTCACCATGAGCTGGTACAAGAATCAGGATCCCACGATCAATTATCCACAAAAGATCACTGTGATTCCGTGAATGATCCGTATAAATGATCACTTAGCGTGGGTTATCACGATCAATGATCCCGAGCAATGATCTCGATCAATGATATCGATCACTGATCAATGCTCAATATGAGTTCATCTGATATGACTGCGAGTGGTTCGCTGACTTCAATATAAGTGAGGAGTGAGGGGTGAGTGGTGATTGTGACGTCTGTATATCTGGTCACCGTCTGTTGACCAGGTGTTGCCGTAGCCCGGCCAGTCAGGGTCTGGATCACTTATTGGCTGACGTCCGCTGGTGATCCCGATGCTGTTCGCGGTGTGTGGAGCAATCCCGCGGTCTGCATCATCACCTGCTGCAGCAGCAGGACCTCAGAGTAAGAGGACAGGTATCCGTGCCGGGATGCGGGGCATCCATCCGTATAGAAGTGGGATCGCGTCAGGTGGGCAGGAGGGGGGTGGGGATATCAAACTGGACGAGAGGATGACGGCATGAGAGGCTGGGGATACACAGCGGGATGCATCTGCCGGCTACAGAGAGGGATGGGGATGCGGGATGCTCTGGGTCCTGTTGCTGATGCTGCTCTGGATCCTGATGCTGAGGCTGCACCTGACAACGTCTGTATTATATCCAGTGGATCACTCTCTTCTCGTTTCTGGACTGTGTAGAGCTATGTATCACACACGATATATTGAAACAATGATACTTTAATATTGGGCCAGCGTCGAAGACGATGGGCCGATATTAAAGCATCAGTGTTTTAATGAGGTATGTATCAAACACGACAAATTAAAACAATGATGCTTTAACATTGGGCAGCGTCGAAGACGGTGGACCAATATTACAGCATCATTGTTTTAATGTATCGTGCTCACCGGGCCTCTGGTTTCTGGACTGTGTGGAGCTACGTGGCGCGCGTGATATGTCCTGCGTAGCGCGCTATGCGGGCACGCCTACTGACTGCTGAGTGCAACGCTACGTGCCACCACGTGTATGCCGTGCTGCGCAATGCGCACGCATCCTGAGCTGCGCTGCGCTGCGCACACTAATCTTCTAGCCTCGTGTATCCTGACACGCGGTGCGTGTATTACCTGTTTCACTTCTCCTTGCTTCACATCACACGGTGGCCGTCTGAAGGCATGCCGGCGTCTCAGTGAGGACAACACTGCAGTCAACAGGCAGATATCCCCCGGACCCGACCAACCACAGATAGAAAGATCAGAGGCTGAAGGGGGCGCCTAGACGCAGCACGGGTCACCTAATCCTGGGCGCTCAGCCCTCTTACAGGCCTCGAACTAATGACCTCAGACTTATATATACCGCCAATAGCAAATAAAGACGCAGTGAGCACCATGTCCCTGATATGAATTACTGTATGATTCTGGGGCTTAAATACAAGCCAAGTCTTGTAGATTATGGTAGGTGTGCCGTTCTGGGGATTAGGTGCAAGCTGTCAGTGTCAGTGAGTCTGTCAGTGACAGTCACTGTCAGTGTATCTTGTCACTGACTGTGAGTGTCAGTGAGTCTGCCACTCAATCTGTTTGCCCTGTCAAAGCCGTCACTCAGTCAGAGAGCAGTGGCTTGCCCTGTGATGACTGTCACTCACTCATAGAGCAGTGGTTTGCCCTGTGATAGCCGTCACTTAAACACACAGCACTGGTTTGCCCTGTGATAGCCGTCAATCAGTCACAGAGCAGTGGTTTGCCCTGTGATGGCTGTCACTCACTCATAGAGCAGTGGTTTGCCCTGTGATAGCCGTCACGTAATCACACAGCAGTGGTTTGCCCTGTGATAGCCGTTTGTCAGTCACACAGCAGTGACACGTCCCGTGACATTCAGGGCGGATATGTGGCGGTGCAGACAGCATCCTACAGACTCACACAATGACAGCCTGCAGCAGGCAGCAGGCAGCAGGCTGTGGCTGTGGCTGTGGCTGGATGCTGTGGCTCAGGTCAGAGGCTGTGGCTGCTTCTGTACTGCACGCTGTGGACACTTGGCGTACCATAGCAAGCGCGATACCCGATCCAATGTTGGTTCAATGGTAGGCCAGCGTCGTAGACGCTGGACGAGCATTCAACAGTTACATAACACGTGACGTAATTCTGGGAATAAATACAAATTAAATTGGTGTGTTCATAGATGGACGTAATGCTAGTATGTCAAATGGTCTAACATCGGTGAGAGATGCCAGATGAAAATCGACCAAATTATGATAATCGCTTGAGGATTACCTGAGTCATAAAAAAAAGCTGGCTTGTATTTTGACCAGATTATAATGCTGGGTTAATGTCGGGCCGGCGTCGCAGACGGTGCCCCAACATACACCAACATTGGCGCAATGTACAGTATCTCGCTGGCTGGGTGTGATGGGGTCACAGAAGACAACATATTCCTGTAATGTGATGTGTATATTAAATAAGTATAGACCAATGAAATATTTTCTGTACGATAATGTTAACAGTATTGTTGAATCCAACAATGTAGCATATCAGTATGTGTGCTGCATACATATATTCTCACGTCACGTCTGCTGGGATTGAGTGACACCCTCTGACGGCTAAATGTCGACGACGTGAACTAAAATTGGCTGATAATAATTGGCTCAAGAAACAAAATGAAGACTAAGTAAAGGGTCGTTATGTGCATAGTCTTTGATCCTAAAGTGAACTTAAGACGAAACAAAGATGGTAGTTTTTTTACAAAGAAAGAAACCACATTGATACAAATTATAATCATTGTCTTACAAATACAATTATCATACGTGCCAGTTAGCGTGATTAGTAATAATTTTTTCTGTCTAATTCAATCATCATTAAGTGAGGTAAAAGTATGGTGATGTGATGTGCATATGAAATAAGTATAGCCTAATGCAATCTTTTCAGTACGATAATGCTAACAATATTGTTGAATCCAATATTGTTTACTTTAAATGTAAGTAATCTCCCGCGTCTTAGCGCAATCACATTATTATTTCAATTGAAATAGTTTAGCAAACATCCATCTATCAGAATATTTGTTTTATGGCAGACAAAATAAAGTAATGACAATTAAGATAGCTTCCGTTTCACTTTCGGCAAGACATGGTAATTTGGTGATTTCTTATTGAATGGATAGATTCATGATGTGTCATGCAGTTCATGATGTTGGCATTAGTTCTCAAAGGGTTAAGCCTTAAAACGCTGGAATATTTTTGTATAAGCCACGGGGACTAAAGGGTTCTTTCAATTTGATATCATTATAAATGTCCTATATAGTGGATAGAGAACTATCACGGCACAATTATTGTTAGAGCGTGGCGCTTTGCCGATATCCCTGACTGCCGTGCGGTTTGAACCCCGCTTGTTACAGAGAAATGTTTTCAGAGAAATGTTTCATGTTTCTCAACTCTCAATCTTGGGATATTGCTTCGATGTTGTGTCCTTGGGCAATGTACTTTACCCTCAAATGCTTCACTTGACTCAGGTGAAAATGAGTAAATGGTAGGACAGAGATGGAAATGTGTAGATGTGGAAATGGCTGCAGGACTGTATGCTCACCGTAGAGTTGAAATGACACACAAATGAAGAGATCCAGTGACTTCAGACTTGACATCAGACAAAAAACCTGTACCTTTACATTTAGCTAGTTCTTTCTGCTTCAGTCAATTGTTTTTCAGGGTGTGTCTTAAATAATATCCAATATGTTCAGGGTATGCACAAAATGACACCCAGCGTGTTCCGGATACGTCAAAGAATCAGCTAATATGCTTGGGCATGTCTAAAATTTCAATGTCCCCCCCGGGGGTAATCTGAAACTACAGAGGGTAGCTTAATAATGGACTATTTATAATTTCAATGTAGCCCCCCCCCCCCCCCGTACGTTGAAACTACACTGTAGTTTCAGCGTACCGTGGGGGTACAGTGGAACTATAGGTACGCTAATACGTCTACACCGGGTATGTTAAAGATGCAAACCAATATATCTCGGGTACGTACAAGCGAAAATTATATGTTTTTTGCTTTTTCGATCAGACTATTCTGGGTGTACCATAAAGGGCATCAAATACATTCAGGGTATACCATACGACAATCCAATATCTCACGGGTGTGTCCAACAGGAGATTATATTGCAATTGCTAAGTTTGGACTTTATTGAACATTTCAAAACGGCGCTCAGCAACAGCTTATCGTAAGTTTATGTTGCTGTTGAAATATATTCAATCAAATGTCAACCATATCCTAAATATTATCAAAAATAAAACTGATCAATAAATAAATGATAATGCTATTGGTTGTCTGCACATCGATAGTTTGATATCCAACACAAATACACTTTGATGTATCGCGTCTAAAAGTATAATAAATTCCCTGTGATCTTTCATGCATGCCATACTTGCGGTATGGTAGCCAAGACGCTCTAGCTCTATAGGTCGGTAAACAGGATTCATTGGCCCATTGCGGGTTTGCTGTGGGTCAACATTAACCTCTATAGCGCTGAAATATGTTTATACATACCACAGAGACTAGAGGGTTTTTTTAAATTGGAAATCATCATAAATGTCTTAGTTATAGCTATTTATACATACCACAGAGACTAGAGGGTTTTTTAATTGGAAATCATCATAAATGTCTTAGTTATAGCTATTTATACATACCACAGAGACTAGAGGGTTTTTTAATTGGGAATCATCATAAATTGCTTAGTTATAGCTATTTATACATACCACAGAGACTAAAGGTTTTTTTTAATTGGAAATCATCATAAATGTCTTAGTTATAGCTATTTATACATACCACAGGGACTAAAGGGTTTTTTAATTGGAAATCTTCATAAATGTCTTAGTTATAGCTTTTTATACATACCACAGAAACTAAAGGTTTTTTAATTGGAAATCATCATAAATGTCTTAGTTATAGCTATTTATACATACCACAAAGACTAAAGGGTTTTTTAATTGGCAATCTTCATAAATGTCTTAGTTATAGCAATTTCAGTGAAATACCTATGTTATGGTTCCAAGTCTACTATAAATATCTTATTCTTTCAGTACGCGGATCGACCTTAGACGCCAAAATCTACGTCACAATATGACGTCTACAGACGTCAGATTCTGACGTTTAAAGTCGATCCCCGCGCTGTAAGAGTTAAAATAAGATTGGGCAGCTATTAAACCCACACACTATAGGTGATCAGAGTATGTCACACAATATAGGTGATCAGAATATGTCACACAATATAGGTGATCAGAGTATGTCACACACTATAGGTGATCAGAGTATGTCGCACACTATAGGTGATCAGAATATGTCACACACTATAGGTGATCAGAGTATGTCACACACTATAGGTGATCAGAGTATGTCGCACACTATAGGTAATCAGAATATGTCACACACTATAGGTGATCAGAGTATGTCACACACTATAGGTGATCAGAGTATGTCACACACTATAGGTGATCAGAATATGTCACACACTATAGGTGATCAGAGTATGTCACACACTATAGGTGATCAGAGTATGTCACACACTATAGGTGATCAGAATATGTCACACACTATAGGTGATCAGAGTATGTCACACACTATAGGTAATCAGAATATGTCACACACTATAGGTGATCAGAGTATGTCACACACTATAGGTGATCAGAGTATGTCACACACTATAGGTGATCAGAATATGTCACACACTATAGGTGATCAGAGTATGTCACACACTATAGGTAATCAGAATATGTCACACACTATAGGTGATCAGAGTATGTCACACACTATAGGTGATCAGAGTATGTCACACACTATAGGTGATCAGAATATGTCACACACTATAGGTGATCAGAGTATGTCACACACTATAGGTGATCAGAGTATGTCACACACTATAGGTGATCAGAGTATGTCACACACTATAGGTGATCAGAATATGTCACACACTATAGGTAATCAGAATATGTCACACACTATAGGTGATCAGAGTATGTCACACACTATAGGTAATCAGAATATGTCACACACTATAGGTGATCAGAATATGTCACACACTATAGGTGATCAGAGTATGTCACACACTATAGGTGATCAGAGTATGTCAAACACTATAGGTGATCAGAGTATGTCACACACTATAGGTGATCAGAGTATGTCACACACTATAGGTGATCAGAGTATGTCACACACTATAGGTGATCAGAGTATGTCACACACTATAGGTGATCAGAATATGTCACACACTATAGGTGATCAGAGTATGTCACACACTATAGGTGATCAGAGTATGTCACACACTATAGGTGATCAGAATATGTCACACACTATAGGTGATCAGAATATGTCACACACTATAGGTGATCAGAGTATGTCACACACTATAGGTGATCAGAATATGTCACACACTATAGGTGATCAGAGTATGTCACACACTATAGGTGATCAGAGTATGTCACACACTATAGGTGATCAGAGTATGTCACACACTATAGGTGATCAGAGTATGTCACACACTATAGGTGATCAGAGTATGTCACACACTATAGGTGATCAGAATATGTCACACAATATAGGTGATCAGAGTATGTCACACACTATAGGTGATCAGAGTATGTCACACAATATAGGTGATCAGAGTATGTCACACACTATAGGTGATCAGAGTATGTCACACAATATAGGTGATCAGAATATGTCACACACTATAGGTGATCAGAGTATGTCACACACTATAGGTGATCAGAATATGTCACACAATATAGGTGATCAGAGTATGTCACACACTATAGGTGATCAGAATATGTCACACACTATAGGTGATCAGAGTATGTCACACAATATAGGTGATCAGAGTATGTCACACAATATAGGTGATCAGAGTATGTCACACACTATAGGTGATCAGAGTATGTCACACACTATAGGTGATCAGAATATGTCACACACTATAGGTGATCAGAGTATGTCACACACGATAGGTGATCAGAATATGTCATGTAAGTTTATCAAATCATTCAATAATCACTCACACTTTTAGTCTAAGCAGAAAATCCGCACATTGAAAAATAGTCCAGGGGTTTAGGATTGACTGGTGTCTGTAATAGTCCAGGGGTTTAGGATTGACTGGTGTCTGTAATAGTCCAGGGGTTTAGGATTGACTGGTGTCTGTAATAGTCCAGGGGTTTAGGATTGACTGGTGTCTGTAATAGTCCAGGGGTTTAGGATTGACTGGTGTCTGTAATTGGAAATTTTCGCTAGCTCGATTGAAATCACATGTCCCCACATTCACTTAGGATTGACTGGTGTCTGTTATAGTCCAGGGGTTTAGGATTGACTGGTGTCTCTAATAGTGCAGGGGTCTAGGATTGACTGGTGTCTGTAATAGGTCAGGGGTTTAGGATTGACTGGTGTCTGTAATAGTCCAGGGGTTTAGGATTGACTGGTGTCTGTAATAGTCTAGGGGTTTAGGATTGACTGGTGTCTGTAATAGTCCAGGGGTTTAGAATTGACTGGTGTCTGTAATAGTCCAGGGGTTTAGGATTGACTGGTGTCTGTAATAGTCCAGGGGTTTAGAATTGACTGGTGTCTGTAACAGTCCAGGGGTTTAGGATTGACTGGTGTCTGTAATAGTCCAGGGGTTTAGGATTGACCGGTGTCTGTAATTGTCCAGGGGTTTAGGATTGAATGGTGCCTGTGAAGCATTTAACCTCTTAACCTCTAATCACGCATATACAAGTTTTCAATACCTAATTTTTTGTGACGTAAGCATCAGTTTTTGTGGTATAAATTGATATTCTATAGGTAGGTATTGTGAATGTTTGGTCCAAATTAGACAGAAATGAGTAATTTTCACCCACCTCAAGTTGTGGGTCGCGTTAGCGAGACACAACTTGAAGTGGCTGAAAATTTAAATAAGATAACTTGGCGGATGAATTGTTCACGTGTAGTATTTTAGAATCAACGTAACACTCACACTAATTGTAGATAATGTGGAACGGTATATATAAATGATGTATTAAAATTGGAAGTCTTCGCTCGCTCGATTGCAATCACATGTCCCCACATTCACTTTGGAACATGGATGCACAATGTCACACTGATCAATGCGTTTGTTCGAATTAAAAGCTAACAAACAACTACTAGTCTACTGCCAGTGTGGGTGTGTCACCCATTGACACGGCTAACCTGACACATGACGAATATAGCATTTGGCATATTGTGTCATACAATAATTAACATTATATATTTAGAGAGTGTTTTTTTCTATTAACCCTTAAAGTGCTAATCAGGCCTATGGCCCTTTTTAGCTTTTATATTTTACTTTCAAATATATAAAGTTTATTAGAAATGAGAATTAAATCTACAACATTTATAGATATTTTGATTGCTTTGTCTCGCGCTATCTTTTCACATGGGGGTCGCCACATTCCTTTGTCTCGCCATATTGCAGGGATCGTCTTTTGTTACGTAGTTACTCTACATCGGTTTGATTGTGGACCCTAGTGTGACATTGCTGTTTAACACTCTTCACCAATAGCTGTACTTGTAGCTTCATAGTATCAGATATCTCCACCTTGGACCCAGTGTAACCTTCATCGGTCAATCAAGGCTGAATGTCACCCAGAGGTCAAGCCTGGTACTGAATCCCTGCAGGAGGTGATCAGCAGGCGAGGTGAAGGTGATAACATATCCCGTTACAGCAGATGCCTTTTCATTAGTGATCCATTTACTTTGATATTGCCAAGCTGCGTCTTAGACATGTCGAGAGGCAATTCACAGTGAAAGAGTGAGACATTACTGTTCTGCAAAACCAAAATGAAATGAATCGGGCTTTAGGCCACCTTTGTGCACATATAGGCTAAACTGAGCCAGGATAACCGCCTGAGGATGGTGAAATGATTGAGATGACACTGTCCTCCAGACACAGGATTCGAAATTCGAGCCCTGGCGGTCTGAGGCCGAGCACGCTACTCTCGGTCACGGAGGCTCCACACAATACTGACTTTCACACGTGGATGGGGAAGAAATATTTTTGTTTCTTTCAAACCGCCGAGACCGGGAACCGAGCCCCGAACTCTGGCGTGAAAGGCAGCGGTGCTTACCACTACCCTAGGGCCCCCGCCCGCAAAACCAAAAGGCTGTATCTGCTTACTTATAGAGTAAGCAGATATTGCCTGTTGCACATCAGTGAAGTGAACTAAAAATATGTAGTAAAGTAGTAAACTATATATGAAATTAAAAAGTGGCAGGTAATTATACTTTATAATAATATTAATCACCCTGATAATCACAAATAAATGATAAATGACTCAAATTGTGATGGTTTTAAGTACATTATATGAATACCATATTTAGAATTATTCATTATAATCCTAACCTCCTGTAACAATTACACGAGTTTGAAACTATTTCTTCTAGATATTGTGCATACGTCTTGTTTTAATTGGAATGTTTGTCCTTTTAACTTTGACGTTCAATATATACGATAAATTAACCCTTACAGAGCGGGGATCGACTTTAGCCGTCAGAAGCTGACGTCTGTAGACGTCAGCTTCTGACGTCTACAGTCGATTCCCGCAGTGTAAGAATTAAAAAATTCATAATGGTCGTAGACCCTTAACATACAGGTATCCAAATGAAACAGAAAAACCTGACTAAGACCTTTGTGATAGTTTCAAATTGAAAAAACCCTTTGGTCTCCATGGTTTTTTAAAAAAATTGTCAGCTCTGTAAGGGCTAACCCAACGTTGATGTTGTTGGACCATCGTCCGCGATTCTTTCCCAACAACACAGCACCATTTGGTGAATGCATCTTGTTTGCTGGGCAACAGACTTCAGATGTTGGTCCAATGCCGTTTAAATGATGGGCGAACACCTTTCCGGCGTCGGCCAAACATTAAACCAGCATATCTGATGTCTCCGTCACGAGACTTATTAAGAGATAATCTACTCTTTTGTGTCGTATGATTCGAGTGACAGTGCATGGTCCGTTGGTCCAATGCTGAAGACGGTGGAGCAGCATTAAATCAACATTGGGTGAATGCCTTGGTGATTGCTAGGATACACTACTGATGTTCTTGCTTCATTCTAATTATACTGGACAATGTACTGTTGGAGACCTTGATCTCTGATCATCACCGGGTGAAAGACACTACATTAAATGTAGATGCATCTAGCTGTATCCATTTCATTATCTTAATGATATTTCAAAAATATTACTGGGTAAAGAAGATTTTTTTGTGAAAATACATGTATATGTATACATGTATATGTATCGCGATTTTAATTTAATCGTAGTGGATGTACACGCTTTTTTAGTAGAAAGGAATATTTTACCACAAATAGTCACGCAAATCCATTCATTACTTGTGTAAGTAATCCTGCTTACAAACCAACAAACCAACAAACCAACAAACCAACAAACCAACAAACAAACAAACAAACAAACAAACAAACGAACGAACTAACGAACAAACGAACGAACGAGCGAGCGAGCGAACGAACGAACGAACGAACGAACGAGCGAACGAGCGAACGAGCGAGCGAACGAACGAACGAACGAACGAACGAACGAACGAACGAACGAACGAACGAACGAACGAACGAACGAACGAACGAACGAACGAACGAACGAACGAACGAACGAACGAACGAACAAACGAACGAACGAACGAACCATCACTAACAAAAATATAGCCCTCTTTGCAGAGGCTAATGATATTAACAAAGTATCTATATACAAATTACAGTAAGTGAAAACTGAAGCGCCTTCTGAAAAAATCGATTTGACGCCATCTAATGTTCACCATATGAAAACCAGAACAGGAGATGTGGCTTTTACAGATAGATCAGACTGCAGTGGTTTATGTGTGGCCGTGGTTCCTCTGTCACCAGGGAATCGATGGCCATCCTCATGTGATCTAATACTGCCCAGCAATCAGCAGATGAACCACTTTGTTTGATGTTGGCCAGCATCGCAGATGGTGGCCCAACATTACGCCAGTATTGTGTGAATGTCTAATGTTTCTTGAGGCTATCTGTACAAATACTGGGCTATCTGCGCAGACTGACTCTTCAGAGATGGTCGAGCATTTGGGCCTGCTCTACAAAAGCTAAAATACAGTATCTACTTACTTGTAAGGCAAGCAAATACTGTATTGTGGTGTTGCAAGGTAGCTCTGCTGCTGACATCACAACCCCAGTAAACACGATAAATTGAACAAAAGTTGGTTCAATGTTGGTCCACCCTCCCCGACGCTGGACCAACATTAAACCAACATTGGTTCTATGTATCGTGTTTACAGCCTGTCTGTCCATAGCTGCCATGTCAGTCACACTCCCCTGGATAGACACCATAGATGAATATCAATATGTGGGGTATTATACCCCAGCCTCCCTGGTCTGGGAAAGAACTCACTAAACACAAAACATTTGTATAACAGTTGTACAATGTTGGACTAACGTCGAAGACGTTGGGTCGACGTTTTACAAATGTTGTACAAATGTTTTGTGTTTGCTGGGATCATGTGCGCGGGATTGAAAAGAGCACTGGATCCATCAAGGTCATTGTCCTGTCTGTTTTATCCTGGACGCATTCAGCCAAGTCTCACCTAAAACACTGTACTCATTGGATGCTATGTATTTAATGAGATCAGGTTTGGTCCTTTACAAATCCGATCCTCTTGTACTGGAAACAGAGTGATTCTCCTGGTCTATTACAGTGAATATACATTGACCATTATGCTGCTAAGGTGATTGATTTCAATTTTAAACCACATGAAGTTGTATCTCGCTACCACGATCCACAACCTCAAGAGGATCAAAATTAGTCATATTTGTTCAATTTGAGCACACATATTTGCAAATCTTGATGTTTAGACACACATTTCATTCCCAATACCAGTGATTTAATCAACTAATGAAACAGATTTAAGCGAAAATAGTCGTGATCAGCAGGATAAGGGTTAAATACCCAAGCCTGGAAATAATTTAACCCTTTTACTGCTAACCACGACTATTGTCGTTTATATTCTCTTTTGTTAGCAGATCAAAGCACTCACGGTCGTAGGGGATTCAATTTGTGTTTAAACATCGTGATTTGTAAATATTTGGTCTCAAATACAACAGATATATGAGATGTTTTTATTGTCAACCGTTGAAACAGATAATTCTCAGCAGACATATGACATTGAATCAATGTTGGTTTAACGTTGGTCCAGCGTCGTAGACGGTGGACCAACGTCAAACCAACATTGATTCTTGTCTCTGCTGGATTTCATGATATGATAATCATACAGTTTACACAATCAATGTTTATTTTACATCGCATCAATCTACATCTAACTGGCATGGACACGACGTTGATTCAACACTGTTTGCCTGGAGACATTGGGCTACCCATCAATAAGTCTTGGTACTGCGACCCATAACCAGGTGACGCAGCAGTATTGTATAAGGCACCGAGGCTTTAAACCTGCCCGGGGCCGAATAACCACCGAAACGAGTGGTTATTACTGCCCGGCCTTATATTACAGGTCGCTTGAAGTAGTATTCTATATAAATAATAAATTAAATACATCAATATTACCATTATGTACACTATATTTACGTTGATCGTTATTCATTTATATTTAATATACCCCCGAAAGACAAACACTTGTGTTGGCTATCAATAGTTTGGATCTATTTTCAGAAGGTTTTGTGGTGTACGAAAATATCTACACATAGAAATAATGGTACATACAACCATTTCAGTGGAATGTCCCCTTTCACCCCATGTTGACATATTCTTGCGCCGACCACGTGTTTTCACTACCCGTCACTTGGAAGTAGGTGGGGGTTATAGGTCTGAAAAATAGTTCCGAGGATTTTTAGCTAATTTATGCATGAAATATCACAAATTTTGATCTCCCAAATTGGTGGCAAATATGTTAGCTACAATTTGGTAGGCTTTGCAGTTCACAATAAGGTATAATACGAAGTATGTGCCCTATTGAATGACCAGAAATGTCTAATATGTGTACACAGTGTATGCTACTTCCGCCATGCTGTATACAGCACCGGGGAGTGATAACCACCCGCTTCTCAACGATACCGGGTGGTTATTAGGCACCGGGCAGGTTTTAAGCCTCGGTGCCGTATACATTAATACTGCTTCGTCAACTGATAACTTTAAGTGAGTTGAAGTTGTTATATTTATTTAAACCATTTTTCCCACTAAATGATACAAGCTATACATTTTCACCCACTTTAAGTTATGCCTCCTTACTGCGACTTTGCGCTTAACCCTTTCAGCGCGGGAACCGTTTTAGACGTCAGAATCTAACATTCAAGTACGTCAGATTCTGATGTCTAAAGTTGATCCCCGCACTAAAAGAATTTAAATATTTATAATGGCCGTAGATCCATAACATAAGTATTGAAACGAAACGAAAAGAGCTCACTAAGACATTTATGATGATTTCAAACTGAAAAAACCCTTTGGTCTCCATGGTTTATACCAAACTATGTCAGCGCTGTAAGAGTTACCCCTGATCACTGTGTGACTTGGGAGATCGTTTCCAGACCGTGGCACAGCGTGGACAAGCGACTGCAAAGTGAGTCGAGGGGAGAAAAAGATCTTCAGAATGGATCGATCACAGAACTGGGAATCAAATTGGTGAATCTCTCTGACTTTCGATTTTTCATTACTCTAATCAATCCCATAAAGACGGGCATCAATAGGAATCTACACGACCAACCGTCTGCTGTGGTCTATTGTATTTACCAACATTCACAGAATGATACAGGGATATTTGACACAGCGCAAATATAAATATCAATTTTATAATTGCTAAAAGAACGTGTTTATTAAGCTACATACATATATTTGCCGTGCAAATCCAAAATGTAGTATCTGCTAATCTTACAAGTAAACAGATACTGCATTTTGGCTTTGCTGAGTATGTCATCCTATGCCGTCGGTATGTCATCCTATGTCGTTAGTACATCATCCGTATGACGTCGATATGTCATCCTATGTCGTCGGTATGTCATCCGTCATCCGTAATGTCGTCGGTATGTCATCCTATGTCGCCGGAATGTCATCCGTATGTCGTCGGTATGTCATCCTATGTCGCTGGTATGTCATCCGTAATGTCGTCGGTATGTCATCCTATGTCGACGGTATGTCATCCGTAATGTCGTCGGTATGTCATCCTATGTCGCTGGTATGTCATCCGTATGTCGTCGGCATGTCATGTGTATGTCGTCGGTATGTCATCCGTATGTCGTCGGTATGTCATCCTATGTCGTCGCTATGTCATCCGTATTTCGTCTGTATGTCATCCTATGTCGACGGTATGTCATCCGTATGTCGTCGGTATGTCATCCTATGTCGCTGGTATGTCATCCGTATGTCGTCGGCATGTCATCTGTATGTCGTCGGTATGTCATCCGTATGTCGTCGGTATGTCATCCTATGTCGTCGATATTTCATCCGTAATGTCGTCGGTATGTCATCCTATGTCGTCGGTATGTCATCCGTATGTTGTCGGTATGTCATCTGTATGTCGTCGGTATGTCATCCGTATGTCTTCGGTATTCCACCCGTATGTCGTCGGTATGTCATCCTATGTGGTCGGTATGTCATCCTATGTCGTCGGTATGTCATCCTATGTCGTCGGTATGTAATCTGTATGTCATCGGTATGTCATCCTATGTCGTCGGTATGTCATCCTATGTCGTCGGTATGTCATCTTATCTCGTCGGTATTTCACCCGTATGTCGTCGGTATGTAATCTGTATGTCGTCGGTATGTCATCCGTATATCGTCGGTATGTAATCTGTATGTCATCGGTATGTTATCCTATGTCGTCGGTATGTCATCCCATCTCGTCGGTATTTCACCCGTATGTCGCCGGTATGTGATCTGTATGTCGTCGGTATGTGATCTGTATGTCGTCGGTATGTCTTCCGTATATCGTCGGTATGTAATCTGTATGTCATCGGTATGTCATCCCATGTCGTCGGTATGTCATCCTATCTCGTCAGTATGTCACCCATATGTCGTGGTATGTAATCGCCTGTCGTGGGCAGTCATCTGTATGTCATCGGTATGTCATCCGTATGTCGTCGGTATGTCATCCGTATGTTGTTGGTATGTAATCCTATGTCGTCGGACACTCTAGATCTGGAGTGGTTAATCATTTCAGAGCTGCGATGATCATTTGGACACTACACTCCAAATGTGAGATAATCATTTGGACACCACATTCCAAACGTGAGATAATCATTTGAACTCTCCAAGTGTCAGATAATCATTTGGACACTCCAAGTGTGAGATAATCATTTGGACACTCGAAGTGTGAGATAATCATTTGAACACTCCAAGTGTGAGATAATCATTTGAACACTCCAAATGTGAGATAATCATTTGGACACTCCAAGTGTGAGATAATCATTTGAACACTCCAAGTGAGAGATAATCATCTGAACACTACACTCCAAGTGTGAGGTAATCATTTGAACACTCCCAGTGTGAGATAATCATTTGAACACTCCAAGTGTGAGATAATCATTTGAACACTCCAAGTGTGAGATAATCATTTGAACACTCCAAGTGTGAGATAATCATCTGAACACTACACTCCAAATGTGAGGTAATCATCTGGACACTATACTCCAAATGTGAGATAATCATTTGAACACTACAAACATGAAATAATCATTTGGACACTACACTCCAAATGGGAGATAACCATTTGGACACTACACTCCAAATGTGAAATAATCAGTTGGACGCTACCTTCCGAATGTGAGATAATAATTTGGACACTACACTCTAAATGTGAGATAATCATCTGGACACTACACTCCAAATGTGAGATAATCATTTGAACACTATACTCTAAATGTGAGATAATCATTTGAACACTATACTCTAAATGTGAGATAATCATTAGAACACTATACTCCAAATGTGAGATAATCATTTGGACACTACACTCTAAATGTGAGATAATCATTTGGACACTACACTCTAAATGTGAGATAATCATTAGGACACTACACTCCAAATGTGAGATAATCGTGTGGACACTACACTCTAAATGTGAGATAATCATTGGGACACTACACTCTAAATGTGGGATAATTATTTGGACACTACACTCCAAATGTGAGATAATCATTTGGACACTACACTCTAAATGTGAGATAATCATTTGGACACTACACTCTAAATGTGAGATAATCATTGGGACACTACACACTAAATGTGAGATAATCATTGGGACACAACACTCCAGATGTGAGGTAATCATTTGGACACTACACTCTAAATGTGAGATAATCATTGGGACACTACACTCCGAATGTGAGATAATTATTTGGACACTGCACTCTAAATGTGAGATAATCATTTGGACACTACACTCCAAATGTGAGGTAATCATTTGGACACTACACTCTAAGTGTGAGATAATCATTGGGACACAACACTCCAGATGTGAGGTAATCATTTGGACACTACACTCTAAATGTGAGATAATCATTGGGACACTACACTCTAAATGTGAGATAATCATTTGGACACTCCACTCCAAATGTGAGATAATCATTTGGACACTACAAACATGAAATAATCATCTGGACACTACACTCCAAATGGGAGATAACCATTTGGACACTACACTCCAAATGTGAAATAATCAGTTGGACGCTTCAGACCTGAAATGATCATTTGCACGCTTCAGACCTGAAATGATCATTTTCACGCTTCAGGCCTGAAATGATCATTTGGACACTTCAGTGCTGAGATGATCATTTGGACACTTCAGAGTTAGGATGAGCATTTGGAGTCTTCAGATGTGAGACGATCATTTTTCCAGATGATCATTTATTTTGTCCTGACTCCCTGAAATCAATACAGACAGAATGTCGGAGCCGCTCAGAATCAGTGCCGGCTATCCAGAAGAATGGGCGATAAATGGGGAGAGAAGAGTAAAGAGAGGAGGATTCCCAGAGAGGGAGAAGACGAGAGCACAGATTCTAACCTCATCTTGAAGTCCCAGAGCCTCTTTAATCCTTTAACCTTCAATGCGCTGAATTTTTTTTGTATAAACCATGGAAATCCAAAGGTGCTTTTTTAATTTCAAATCGTCATATATGTCTCGATCACTCTTGCCGCCTGATTGGGCGAATGAGCGAATAAATGAATATATGAATGAATGATTGAATAAATGAATGAATGAATGAATGAATGAATGAATAAATGAATGAATGAATGAATGAATGAATAAACGAACGAACGAACGAACGAACGAACGAACGAACGAACGAACGAACGAACGAACGAACGAACGAACGAACGAACGAACGAACGAACGAACGAACGAACGAACGAACGAACGAACGAACGAACGAACGAACGAACGAACGAACGAATAAATGAATGAATGAATGAATAAATGAATCAATGAATCAATGAATCAATGAATCAATGAATCAATGAATCAATGAATCAATGAATCAATGAACGAACAAATGAATGAATGAATGAATGAATGAATGAATGAATGAATGAATGAATGAATGAATGAATGAATGAATGAATGTACGAATGAATGAATGAATGAATGAATAAATGAATGAATGCATTAATGAATGAATGAATGCACGAGGCTTCTGGAGAAGTCCACATAACCCGACCCCCCCCCCCCACACTGTTCCCGGTCTGTAGTCTGTAATCTGGGATGTGGTTAGAGAGTCAAAAATGTCCACTTAATCAGCTACTAATCAACTGTTGTATTGTTTTGTGAGAAAAAACAACTGGCCTAATTATGCATTGTTTTGTGATAATAAACAACTGGCCTAATTATTTGTTTTACAGATAATGAATATTGTGCTGCTCTGCTAATTAGTGCCTTGCTATAAATACTATGGTTTTGTGCTTTTCACATACAGAGTTATAAAAAGCTCGGAAATTAATTGTAGTATTCGACAGGATTTGAGGGTGATTCAGTTACACACATCAACTAAATCATCCAAATTTTTGTGGACGATATCTACAAATTTATAAAAAACGAACTATAAAGAAATGTATTTTGATATCCTCCCGGCATTGGACAGTCAACATACAGTAAAATACCTTGAAATGACATTTTCTGGTTTGGACCTTAACACATAAACCCCCAGCTTATTTAATAGGCATTTCACCCACTTCAAGTTGTGTCTCGCTAACGCAATCCACAACTTCAAGTGGGTGAAAATTATCCAGATTTGACAAAATGGAAGTCAATGATTTTGAAATCATGCTGATTGATGTTACGTTATATCAGTAACGTGTTCAAAACTAATAGACTATTTAAAGTGTTAATAAAAAAGAAATAAAAACACGCATATAATGGGGACCGTTGGCACAAGGGTTTATCAGTCGATGGCTGACGCAGCTCAGATTGGACAACAACGCGTTTCTGCCTCATCCATCGTCCATATCTGACGGTTACACAGATATGACGATGACAAAATATCCTTAGACTGAATCAAACTGCCAAACATTACCCCATAGCTGAGCCACCGCCCATAGCGTTGGCTCAGCTATGGTATTGTGTTTAGTTTAACATTTTCAGCGCGTGGACCGACTTTAGATATCTGACGTCTATAGAGGTACAGAAAGATATAAATATTTAATGGCCTTAACCCATATCATAGGTATTCAAATGAAACGGAAAGAGCTAACTAAGACGTTTATGATGATTTCAAAATGAAAAAAAAAACATTTGATATCTTGGTTTATAATAAAATCTGTGAACCCTTAAAGCGCTGAATTATTTTTGTATAACCCATGGAAATCAAAGTTTTTTTTTCAATTTGAAACCATCATAAATGTCTTACTTAGCTCTTTCTGATTCATTTGAATATCTATGTTATAAGTCTATACGGTCATTACAAATATTTTGCTTCTTACAGTGTGGAGACCGATTTTAGACGTCAGAATCTGACGTCTTTAGACGTCAGATTCTGACGACTAAATCGGTCCCCGCACTGTAAGAGTTAATGTTTGGCACATTCGTCTTCATCACTCAGATTGGACAGTGATTCTGCCCATAGAACACGGAAACACGACGTCTGTGACCACAAATAGCCATCAAAGATGTTAGTGATGCCCAAGTTGGAAGTCTTAGATTATTGTTTGAAAAAAAAACAGGGCGGAGCGTGATTTAAATCACAATAAAATGTGTTCTCTTGGCATTCATGTACCATGTTGATAATGATCTGAATCAAACTGACCACTTGCTAATTTAAGAGAACGATTATAAAGTGTTGATTTTGCAATTTTGCGCCCTTCAGACATCAACTAACATATATATGAACTTTTTTTTTAATTCGGGAAAGTGGAGTGCATATTCTACAGCATGTACAAGTAGCGTCTGTTCTCTTAACCCTGATGCTGCTAAGCTAATTTATTTAAATTTCCAACCACTTGAGGCTGTGTCTCGCTACCGCGATCCACAACTTCAAGTGGCTGAAAATTACTCATATTTGTTTAATTTTAGACCAATCATTCACAAATCTTGTTGTTTCCACACCCATGTCAAGCCCAATCTCAGTGATTTGAGCGGTTGATAAAACAGGTTAAAAACGGCAATAGTCGTGATCAGCAGGCAAAGAGGCAAAGAGGCAAAGGGTTGAGGTTGGATGGTCACATCAGTGAGGGACACAACTGACCATAATAAATGACCACTTGACCAACGCCTGGGGCCAGTCAGGCAAACAATATGCCAATTAATTTCACACGTGGGTTGTCTAGTCAGGGACACAGTCTCCAGGATAGATTGGAGACCTTGTACATCTACTTTCCTTGGTCTTAGCGACATCACAGCATAGGGACACTATGCTTTTACGTTCATCGTCCATAAAGACACCATAGAATGCTGAAACTGTATGCCTATGCTATCCTTGGTCCTGGCCCTTTCAGTCTTCATACATCAGATTCTTCTGACGTCTATCGACGTCAGAATTTGACGTCTATAGACGTCAGAATTTGACGTCTAAAGTCGATCCCAGCACTGAAAGAGCAACATATTTGTAATGGCCGTACACCCAAAGCATAACATAGATATTCAAATGAAGCGGAAAGAGCTGTAGCTAATAATTTCTTGGAGATTTCAAAGTGGAAAAAAATACAAAATACATAAATATTTCAGCGTTGTAATGGTTAAGAAACCAGAGGCTAATACGGTTTTTCTTCTGCTATCCTGCGCCATATAGGAGCACATTAAGAAACCAGAGGCTAATACGGTTTTTCTTCTGCTATCCTGCGCCATATCGGAGCACATTAAGAAACCAGAGGCTAATACGGTTTTTCTTCTGCTATCCTGCGCCATATAGGAGCACATTAAGAGACCAGAAGCTAATACGGGTTTTCTTCTGCTATCCTGCGCCATATAGGAGCACATTAAGAAACCAGAGGCTAATACGGTTTTTCTTCTGCTATCCTGCGCCATATCGGAGCACATTAAGAAACCAGAGGCTAATACGGTTTTTCTTCTGCTATCCTGCGCCATATCGGAGCACATTAAGAAACCAGAGGCTAATACGGGTTTTCTTCTGCTATCCTGCGCCATATAGGAGCACATTAAGAAACCAGAGGCTAATACGGTTTTTCTTCTGCTATCCTGCGCCATATCGGAGCACATTAAGAAACCAGAGGCTAATACGGGTTTTCTTCTGCTATCCTGCGCCATATAGGAGCACATTAAGAAACCAGAGGCTAATACGGGTTTTCTTCTGCTATCCTGCGCCATATAGGAGCACATTAAGAAACCAGAGGCTAATACGGGTTTTCTTCTGCTATCCTGCGCCCTATAGGAGCACATTAAGAGACCAGAGGTTAATACGGGATTTCTTCTGCTATCCTGCGCCATATAGGAGCACATTAAGAAACCAGAGGCTAATACGGGTTTTCTTCTGCTATCCTGCGCCATATCGGAGCACATTAAGAGACCAGAGGCTAATACGGGTTTTCTTCTGCTATCCTGCGCCATATAGGAGCACATTAAGAAACCAGAGGCTAATACGGTTTTTCTTCTGCTATCCTGCGCCATATCGGAGCACATTAAGAAACCAGAGGCTAATACGGGTTTTCTTCTGCTATCCTGCGCCCTATAGGAGCACATTAAGAGACCAGAGGCTAATACGGGTTTTCTTCTGCTATCCTGCGCCATATAGGAGCACATTAAGAAACCAGAGGCTAATACGGGTTTTCTTCTGCTATCCTGCGCCCTATAGGAGCACATTAAGAAACCAGAGGCTAATAAGGGTTTTCTTCTGCTATCCTGCGCCATATCGGAGCACATTAAGAGACCAGAGGCTAATACGGTTTTACTTCTGCTATCCTGCGCCATATAGGAGCACATTAAGAAACCAGAGGCTAATACGGTTTTTCTTCTGCTATCCTGCGCCATATAGGAGCACATTAAGAGACCAGAGGCTAATACGGGTATTCTTCTGCTATCCTGCGCCATATAGGAGCACATTAAGAAACCAGAGGCTAATACGGTTTTTCTTCTGCTATCCTGCGCCATATCGGAGCACATTAAGAAACCAGAGGCTAATACGGGTTTTCTTCTGCTATCCTGCGCCATATAGGAGCACATTAAGAAACCAGAGGCTAATACGGGTTTTCTTCTGCTATCCTGCGCCATATCGGAGCACATTAAGAGACCAGAGGCTAATACGGGTTTTCTTCTGCTATCCTGCGCCATATAGGAGCACATTAAGAAACCAGAGGCTAATACGGTTTTTCTTCTGCTATCCTGCACCATATCGGAGCACATTAAGAAACCAGAGGCTACTACGGTTTTTCTTCTGCTATCCTGCGCCATATAGGAGCACATTAAGAAACCAGAGGCTAATACGGGTTTTCTTCTGCTATCCTGCGCCCTATAGGAGCACATTAAGAAACCAGAGGCTAATACGGGTTTTCTTCTGCTATCCTGCGCCATATCGGAGCACATTAAGAGACCAGAGGCTAATACGGGTTTTCTTCTGCTATCCTGCGCCATATAGGAGCACATTAAGAAACCAGAGGCTAATACGGTTTTTCTTCTGCTATCCTGCGCCATATCGGAGCACATTAAGAAACCAGAGGCTAATACGGGTTTTCTTCTGCTATCCTGCGCCATATAGGAGCACATTAGGAAACAAGAGGCTAATACGGGTTTTCTTCTGCTATCCTGCGCCATATCGGAGCACATTAAGAGACCAGAGGCTAATACGGGTTTTCTTCTGCTATCCTGCGCCATATAGGAGCACATTAAGAAACCAGAGGCTAATACGGTTTTTCTTCTGCTATCCTGCGCCATATCGGAGCACATTAAGAAACCAGAGGCTAATACGGGTTTTCTTCTGCTATCCTGCGCCATATAGGAGCACATTAAGAAACCAGAGGCTAATACGGGTTTTCTTCTGCTATCCTGCGCCATATAGGAACACATTAAGAAACCAGAGGCTAATACGGGTTTTCTTCTGCTATCCTGCGCCATATCGGAGCACATTAAGAGACCAGAGGCTAATACGGGTTTTCTTCTGCTATCCTGCGCCATATAGGAGCACATTAAGAAACCAGAGGCTAATACGGGTTTTCTTCTGCTATCCCGTGCCATATAGGAGCACATTAAAAAACCAGAGGCTAATACGGGTTTTCTTCTGCTATCCTGCGCCCTATAGGAGCACATTAAGAAACCAGAGGCTAATACGGTTTTTTTCTGTGCTCCTGCGCCATATAGGAGCACATTAAGAAACCAGAGGCTAATACGGGTTTTCTTCTGCTATCCTGCGCCATATAGGAGCACATTAAGAAACCAGAGGCTAATACGGTTTTTTTCTGCTATCCTGCGCCCTATAGGAACACAATTGAATGGGTACATTATATATTTTTACTTCATTTGGTCCTATAGGGACAACAGACAATGTGAAAATCAAGTATTTTTCTTATATCCTTGAACATAGAAACACCATATATAATAAGTAAAGCCTGTGTCTCTGTTCAATTGACACTGTGCAATATGTAAATTATATGCCTCTACTTCATATCAGGTAAAATACGGTGAGTCAATGTTAGTTTAACAATGGTCCACCGTCTACGACGCTTGACCAACGTTAAGCCAACATTTAGTCAATATATTGTGTCTGTCTGGTTCCCTTGGTCCCAGTAACACCACATATGCTTCTTCTTTCTTTGGTCATAAGGACACCACAATGGGAACCTTTCTTGCCTCTACATTTATCTGACCTAGTACTCAGAACTCAGAACTCAGAACTCAGAATCATTTATTCGCCTCTTTAACAAATATATATATAGTCTCATCATTTTATACAGATAATTAATGATGTGATGGGCATGGAGACTTGCATTAAGATCAATAATTTGATCGCTATCATGCAAGCCACCATATTTAATAAGCAAAATTCAACAAAACATGAACATACCAGAGTTGCATGGATCAAGCGCGCCACGTCGACGCCAGACATGCACCGGATAAATCACAACAGCCCGTACGCCGTCACCCGGCCAACCCACAGAGAAAAAATATTTGTGGGTTAGCCGGCGAAAACACGCACGAAGCCGGCAACACTAATGCACGACCCAGCGCCGAGGTGGCGCACTTGACCTCTAGACTGCTGATATGATATCGGAACATTTATATTTATATATATCATATGTGCAAAAAACTATGTGAGACTCCACGACATCTCATATGTGGACATTTAAGTCCGCAAATGAGAGGTCGAGACAGAGCACATTCAATGATTCTGAAACTAGTTCACCCGACTCGTGACCGGGTAACCTTACATGACAAAGTATAATTATTTTATTCTAGAATGCTATCGATTGCATACATAACAATTTTCAATTAAACATTGTGGCTGGTACATTTTAATAAAATAATTACGGGTATACAATACAAAACCTGAAAAACTATGAGTAAGAAATTTGTCTCGAATTTCGTTTGGTAACTGATTTATTAAATTGGGAATATTATGAGAAATACATTTGGTAGCAAATACATGATTCACTTTCATTGGAGTCAAATCATCACAGCGTCTAGTGTTATATCTGGATTGTCTGATAAAATTCAAGTTTTGAAAATAATCCGGTAAACTCTTTATCAAATATTTGTAATAAAATTTTAACTGATTAAGTTTAAATATGTCCTGTATTTTTAAAAGATTAAGTTTGATAAAAATTGGATCCGTATGTGCTAAATATTTACTTTGTGTTATAAATCTTACTGCTCTCTTTTGTAATTTCACAATTCTTTCATTGTTATGTCCCCAGATTAAAATGCCATAATTTACATGTGGCAAGAATAGCGAGTTATACAACTGGAGTAAAACATTCCTGGGGAGTACAAATTTCATTTTATTGATAATTCCGAGGGTTCTTGAAAGTTTACAGGATAGTTTCTCTATATGATCGTTCCAATTTAAATTCTCATCTAATCTGAATCCTAAAAAATCTACCACTTTTGTGTTACCAATAACAGTATTTTCGATTTGTATTTCCGGAATTGATACTTTACGTTGTACTTTATGGAATATACAAAATTTTGTCTTAGAAATATTTAAAGACAATTTATTGAGTTTTAACCATGCAATAATTTTTTCCAGCTCCATATTAATTATGTTAGCAGTTTCCTTGTTATTTGTGTTAATGGGTGCAAAAAGTGTTGTATCATCGGCAAATAGTATAAATTTAAAAAAGTTACTTGATTTAACAATATCATTTATATAAATTAAAAACAACAGCGGTCCTAAAATAGATCCCTGGGGAACACCTGTTTTTATATCCAAAACCTGTGAATTGATGTCATCAAAAACTACAAATTGTTTTCTATTTGACAGGTAACTCTTAAGCAATTTTCCTGGACCATCAGAAACGCCATAAAATTCCAACTTTTTTATCAAGATGTTGTGATCTAACGTGTCGAACGCTTTTGAGAGGTCCAGAAAAATTCCCAGAGGCACCTGTCCCTTGTCCATCATGTTTAGTAACTTATCAACTAATTCCAATGCGGCAAATTCGGTTGAGTGACGTTTACGAAACCCATATTGACTTCCATAGAAAAGTCCATTTGTTTCAAAATAAGCATACAATTGATTAAAAATAACTCGTTCTACAACCTTAGATGTTGATGGTAGAAGTGATATGGGTCGATAGTTTGTAAATAAAGTGTCATCTCCTGATTTGAAAATCGGAACTACTTTGGCTTTTTTTAGCTGATTTGGAAATATGCTAATTTTTAAACATTGGTTTATTATAACAGTTAGGGGTTTTGAAATGATCTCCGCTATTGATTTAATTAATATGTTGGAAATGCTATCATAACCTGAACTGCTTTTAGAATCTAATTGGGAGATTATTTTATTTACTTCTTTTATTTCAACTGGTTGAAATTCAAATTTAGTATTAGGTTTTGATACTAAGTAATCGCTAAAGTGTCTATGTGGAACTTCTTCAATTTTGTCTGCAAGATTTTGCCTATATTTGTGAAGAACGCATTAAATTTATTTGCTATATCTTTTTTATCTGAAATTTTCTTTTCTCCGTGTTTAAAATAGATAGGTAATTTTGTGTTTTGCTTGTTTTTGTGTAATATATCATTAATCATTGACCATGTTTTCTTCACATTACCACTGTAAATATTGAATATGTTTTGATAATGTCTTTGTTTTGCCATTCTAATGCTACGTTTTAATATTTTATTGTATGTGTTTAAATTGGTGGAGAGGATATCATATTCGATTGTATTTGGATCACTTTTTTTTATCTTTTTGTATAATTCATTGCGAAATTTGATAGACTTTAATATACCATAACTAATCCAACTATTTTTCTTATGTTTTCGAGAATTAAACTTTATATTTTTGCAAGGTAAAAATTTGTCTTTATTCTTTTCAATAATAGAAGACATAGTATCATAATTTATCTGAGGATCAGCTTCGGGATTTTGATCTATATTACCTAAAATGTCTGCAGATATTAGCTCATTTTTGAATTTTTCAATATTTTCGGGACTCTGGTTTGAAACTTTAATGTATTTAGGTTGTTTGTTATAAGAATGGTTACCCTCTATGCTTATGAAATATGGTTGATGATCTGAAAATTTATCTATTAATATACCTGATGCCGCACGAGTAAGCTTTTCTGAATTTCTCCCTAAAAAATTATCGATAAGTGTGGCACTACGTCTCGATATCCTAGTGGGCAATATTATATGTGGATGAAAACTATGAGAAATTATAGCATTAAAATAATCACTAACTATATTACGTTTTAATATGTCAAGTAAATTAATATTAAAGTCGCCTCCTATTATTACTTCAGCATTGAATGTATTTAATTTATCTAATACCTGACTAAATTGATTATTAAATGTACTATAATTATCTATTGTATCTCTAGGGGGTCTATATATATTTCCTGGTATTATATTACTACATGTATTTCCGCCCGAAACTTTAATAAATTGACCTTCCCAGACATCTGACTTTTCATAAATCGGTAGATTTGAATAACTATAGCTATTATGTAAATATATCATCAGTCCACCTCGGGTACTAGACATTCTTTCTTGTGATATACATGTATAATCATCCAGTTTAAACAACGCTACATCATCATTTTGTGACAGCCAACTTTCTTGTATTATTATAGCACTAAATTGTAAGTTACTTTGTTTTAAATTTTCAACAAATAAAAATAACTCGTCAAATTTTGCATTGATACTAGCTATATTTGTACTTAAAACTGTAAAATTTGTTTTATTTTTTTCCAAAAAAGTTTTTAAATTGGCAGTATCCATATACGGTGATTTATAATTTACTTTTATTTCGTTTTCAGTGTCTTCAATTGAATCAAGTATAGTCAATAAAGAATTATCTTGGTTACCATAAAAAATATCAGTCATTAAATTATCATTTAACGAAACAGCCATTTATATTTAGTGTATAATGAGGTTGTAAGACAACCATTTCGAGAAATGCATTCCATATAGGGTTTAAAAAGCTATGCATATTGCATTTAAGTATTGTTGATGTGTACACAGATTGAACAAGCATTGGTAGTCTGATACAATATATAAGAGTCACGAGAGGGGTGAACAGTCTCTGCACACAAATGCGTCTGCTATTTAGGACACATTGTGTCACAAACAGCAGACTAGTGTACATATCATGGCCCACATAGTAACACCAAAGGATGGTAAGGCCTGCATCCCGAGAGCGACATCTCCGGGATAGATAAACCCTCTGCCCCCTAGAGATCTGATGAGATCATCCCCACATGTCCCATGTCCCTCGGTCAGTGGGTACAGAAGCTAGTGTTACCAATAATATCAGCAAATATAACTACTTTATGAATTAAAATGACACTGTATGTTAACCATTTAAACCCCAGCGATGTCCTACTAATGGTAGCCTACTATAGACATATTTAACCCTTTTATCTCTGACAATGACTACAAAATTGATCCCGTTTATTAGCTGATCAAGGCATTGATGTTGGGGATGCAAGGGGTGCTTAAACATAAAGAATTGCAATTCTTTGATTTCAAATTAAACAAATATATGTAATATTCACCCACTTGAAGTTATGGGTCGCGTGAGACACAACTTCAAGTGGGTTAAATTTAAATTATATAAAGGATGAACGATATATATGGTAAATTGTATTAATTTGCCACCCACTTCAAGTGATCTTCAACCACTACAAGTCAAGAAGTACGAAAACATGGGAAGCAGCTCGCATTATTGTAGTGGGTGAAGACTTCAATAGTAAATAAGGTTTGAAAGGTACGATGGACAATTCATTTATATAAACATGTAATACCTTTTTTTGTTTACAAGGTTAATGTGTCACGAGCTAGGAAAGTATAGTAATGGAAATTTGACAAATCTGAAGGGCAAATTATAAAATATATACGTCTTCCACAATTTAATTGTGTAAGTTGTGTTCAATTGTGAAGATTTTCGTGTTTGTAAAGTGTGTACTTGCCGCGGATACGATTTGTGATTAAAACGATATAGCAGTATAGCTAATTTAATTTATATTTTTATTGCCGATACAGGTTTTAAATCAAAAAGCAATAGTTATCGCCCGATATATAAATCGACGTCACACATCGTGCAAATTGCAAGGGAACTTTACAACGTTATCGACGTGACAACAACAGATTATAACGCCTTTACCTACTAGAGACTTCACATAAGAAAATAATTCACATTTGACACTGGATATTTTTCTGAAAACTTCGCATACAACGAAATAAAACCATTACCTGTATCGTGAGTAGTTATTTAGAGCTCAGCTCTTCTCAGGCTATATGTAGCCAGACCTGAGCTGAGTTGATATTAAAACCATGGTACAGTGTTAAACACACGCCATAAGAAAATTACTCATATTTGTTTAATTTAAGACCAACGATTTGCAAATATTCACCTTTAAGTTTCAGACCAAAGATTTTCAAATTTTGATGTTTAAACACCCCTTTTACCAAATAACTGTCATTAAACCTGGTAATAAAACTTATTTGAAGGGAGCCACATTTAAAAAAAAATATGTTCTATTTGTGTTACTCTACATATTCAAACAGTTTAAATTTGATTTTTTTTGTTTTAGTTTAGTAGATAAGGTAACCTATTGTGCATTTTATGATTAAAGCATGACATTTCTACCACTTGTAGAACATATCCAAAGGGTCATTTTAAGATGTGGAGGTAAACTCGATTTGACCTCTGATGACCTCTAGAGGTCATTGACCTCGAAAGGTCAAAATAGTCACTGGCAAAGCCAAAAAGTAGTGAAAATTGCATATTACAATGTCTATGATTTGTTTCTGTGTCCCAAACGTGTGTCAAATACTCGACGGGACTGCTCTGAATCATAAACATAACACCAAGGTCATGTCAAGGTCACACCAAGGTCATTTAAAGGTCAAACTGGCGGAAAATAGTTAAAATGACCACTTTTTTATCAATATCCACACTGTGGTTGTGGAGTCATTTATTACAAAGGACTGGTTTTGCCATATTCTTCGTCCTATGTATTTTCCACACACATTTTATGACATTAAGAGCAGTATCAACCTTTGGGAAGGAGGATATTTTCCACTTATTACGATCCTTCCTCAATATTCAGCTGAGCGGCCAAATTACAATTATGCAGCATTGTTAAAGATTAGTTTGGGCTGCCATAGCTAAATATTGATAAATAATTGGGTTAATGAAGTTTGACATAGGGTGGTGTTGTGTTTTACTGGAGTACCACCCGAAAGCAATTTGAAGGTCATGTCAAGGTCATTTCAAGGTCAAACTAGCAAAAACTGTTACCATGATCACATGTCTTCTTCAGAGTTGTTCCAATTTCTTTTTCAAACGTGTCTTCACTTAAAGGAGCCTGAGCTCCAGTCTGGTGGTTGCACATGTACACAATTGTCTAGAAACGCAACTATCTACATCAACCTACCTTTATGCAGGTGAGCCATATCTCATAATTTGAAGACCGCTCTGTTTTATTATCGTATTTTCCATTAATGTAATTGGTTTTAGGCCTATTGGTTATACATTTACTAGCATCCATGTAGCAATCATGTCTCCTTCAATAAGTTTGGTCAACAAAGCAGTGTCTTTTAATTCGGGACCACATCAACATCTATAGGCATAGATGCATAGTGTAAGCCACGTGAGCCATGGGTATGGCGTTAATGCCATCATCTTTATCTAGTCTTTCTAGTCTAATGTTCCAGGTAGCTGGACGTTGTTAGAATACCACATAAATTTAGAGAAAATGACGGCATTTTATACTGATTATTACTGTTCGATTAGAACATTGAATTATATATATATTCTTAGCGTGACCCTAATATCCTAATAGAAGTGGTGAGCCGGTTTTTATCCCACGCCCGTAGGGGAAGGGGGATTTTAATCGCGCAGGGATCTATCAAGCGTCAGGCGGTACTTAATTTTTGTGGGTGCAATAAAAAGTAGCGGTCAATTTTTGGAATTTTAAATCACATTCTCAACAACTTGGGGATGTGCAAGTGAGTTATTAAACATGCTACCAAAATATCTTCCAGAGTTCTAAATCATTTTTTTTTTGTAAGCGCAAAAACTCAAAACCTTAATCAGAAATTTTCCAAATTTCTCTGAAATTTAAAATGGCCGCCAAAAATCAACTTTATAATTTATTGTGGCTGCCAAAAAAAACTCAAACTTTGTAAGAAATTAGGCACATTTTACAATCAAATTCTCCACGATATGGAGATCTGCAGGTTATTTTTCAAACATACAGGATACTGGAATTAATTTCTAGGCTACATCAATTTTTCAGAAAGCTCTGCAAAATATCGATGTCATGACTGCCAAATTTTCTCGCTAAATCAGGACCCTGTCACCATGCTATATATAAAACAGATTATTCCATCGTTCTGTATTCAATTGATACTGAATAGACTGCCTTATTTTCTATTAGGACATGGCGCTTTTCCTCCACTTGTCGGCAACAATTTTTTTATTACTAGACTAAACCGTTCATAGCCATCAAAAAGGATATATAATATTAACTACTTTGCACATATACTATTCCGTTATAACGGTCTAGTATTTCGTTATAACGATATATTATTCCGTTATAACGGTTTACTAATCCGTTATAACGCTTTTATGTTCCGTTAAAATGGTCTAGTATTTCGTTATAACGGTCTAGTACTTTGTTATACTGACATACTAATCCATTATGACAGTCTACTATTCCGTTATAACGGTCTAGTATTTCGTGATAACGGTACTTTATTTCGTTATAACGGTCTAATCATCCTTTAAAACGATCTACTAATCCGTTATAACTGTCTACTATCCCGCTATAACGGTCTAGCATTTCGTTATAACGGTCTAGTATTTCGTTATAACGGTCTAATAATCCGTTATAACGGTCTAATATTCCGCTATAACGGTTCATTATTGCACTATAGCAGTCTATTATTCCGTTATAGCTGGCTAGTATTTCGTTACAACGGAATACTATTTCGCTATAACGGTCTATTATTTCGCTATAACGGTCTGGAGTTTCGTTATAGCGGTCTTCTAATCCGTTATAGCTGTCCACTAATCCATTATAACGGTCTACTAATCCGCTATAACGGTATATTATCCTTTTATATCGGTCTAGTATTTCGTTATAACGGTCTACTATTTTGCTATAAACCGTTATAGCGAAATAGTAGACCGTAATAACGAAATACTAGACCGTTATCAAGGTCATAACTAAATACTAGACCGTTATAGCGACCTACAAGATCATAATCACGGGATAATAGACAGCTATAACGTCTAGACATTATACAAATTTGGTAGACCGGTATAACATAATACTAGACCGTTATAAGGGATTAGAAAATAAATCCACTTCCGTAGATAACCGTGTTTTGGCTGATATAGATTTTTCTCTATGAATTGTCCATGTCTGTCCTGTTATCTGGGCGGATGCTGTTATCTTTGAGAATGTATAACGTTCTACTATTCCGCTATAGGCCTAACGGTCTATTAATCAGTTATAACGGATTAGTAGACGGTTATAACAAAATACTACACTGTTATAACGAATTTGTAGACTGCTATAACGGATTAGTAGACTGCTATACCGAAATACGAGACCGTTATAACGAAATACGATACCGTTTTAACAGATTAGTAGACCGTTATAACAGATTAGTAGACTGTTATAACGGATTAGTAGGCATAACGGATTAGTAGGCCGTTATAACGGATTAGTAGGCCGTTGTAACGGGACAGTAGACAGTCATAACGGATTAGTAGACAGTTATAACGAAATACTAAACCGTTATAACGAGATACTAGAACAGTATGGCAAAATAGTAGACCGTTATAACGGAAGACTTAACCGTCATTACGAAATACAGCACCGCTATAACGAGATAGTAGACAGTTATGACGAAATACTAGACCGCTATAACGGATAGTAGACCGTTATAACGGAATACTTGGCCGTTATAACGAAATAGTAGACCTCTATAACAGATTAGTAGACCGTTATAACCGACTAGTAGACCGTTATAACGGATGCGTACACCGTTATAATGGATTAGTAGACCGATATAACGTGATACTAGACCGTCATAACGAAATACTAGCCCGTTATAATGGGATAGTAGACCGTTATAACGAAATACTATACCGCTATAATGGAATAGTAGACTGTTATAACGGAAGACTAGATCGTCAAAACGAAATACTAGGCCGCTATAACGGGATAGTAGACTGTTATAACGAATTACTAGACCGTTATAACGGAATACTATACCGCTATAACGACATACTAGACCGTTATAACGGGATAGAAGATCGTTATAACGGATTAGGAAGCCGTTATAACGGATTTGTAGGCCGTTATAGCGTTATCCAGGCCTTCAAAACAAAATAATATACCGTTACAACGGGATAGTAGACAGTTATAACGGATTAGTAGACCGTTATAACAAAATAGTAGACCGTTATAACGAGATACTAGACCGTTATATCGGAATAGTAGACCTCTTTAATGGATTAGTAAACCTTTATAACGGATTAGTATACAGTTATAACGAATTAGTAGACCGTTATAACGTGATACTAGACCGTCATAACGAACTAATAGACCGTTATAACGAGATAGTAGACCGTTATAACGAAATATTATATCGTTATAACGGAATAGTACACCGTTATAACGAAAGACTAGACCGTTATAACGGAATAGTAGACAGTTATTATGAAATACTAGACCGTTATAACGGAATAGTAGACCGTTATAACGGATTAGTAGACCGTTATAACGGATTAGTAGACCGTTATAACGGATTAGTAGATGTTATAAGGGATTGACAATAAATCTTATTGTCATAAAAAAATCTTATTGTCATAAAAATATTTTGTTTTAGCTGATATAGTTCTTTTCCTTTGAATTACCCACGCCTGTATTGATATCTGGGCGTATGTAGAATTCTTGAAAATAATAATAATAAAAAATGGAAGCCAAAAAATCGCCGAAATTATTATGCTTTTGCTAATTCTTCTTATTGAAAATCCTTCTCTCAGAGCATTGCACGCCGTGATAATTACTTAATAGCACATTATTACGCATATCAGACAATCAACAGTAATAATATACTACATAAGGGAGGCACCTTCAATTACAAGGGAGGGGGGAGTATTTTTTAAATATATATTTCCAAACTAAATTTTTGTGAAATAAATAATTGGCTGATGTTGTAAATTTGAAATAATTAATTATTTCAGCTTATGAGCAACATCATTTAATAATCCTAAAAAAATCGAGCCGCATTTATCTGGCATCATTAAATGACCTTTAAATTTGTGAAGCCTCGCTTTGCTTGGATCGTTTGCCTCCAGATAAAGGCTAGGCACAGTTTGGGATCCAAATTTGTAGACAGAAAAATATACAAGGAAGTGAAGTAAATATATCTCCACACATAAAACTGAAATAAATATATTGCTCGAATGTGAAAAATATACCCCCCCCCCCTCTCACACATAGGCGAATATGCTAGCGAATGTTATGAATGAAAATATTTGAAATTCGCTCAAAATTCGCAACAATCGCCGAGTATTTGTAAGCGTTGGTAACAAATTCGCGAAATAGATACATATTGGTTTAAATGTGTGGTATAGCCCTAGTCACGATACCACGAAAACATACTAGTATTGGACTATAACACTGGGAATAACATCATATCGCTGTATATTTTAAAATTCCGATTAACGTTACCTCTCACTCTTGTATAAACCAATCGATGTACAAGACGGGTACAGTTGACATACAAAGATGGCGCCCTTCGGCTTCCTGAGATTGGGCTTCCAAGGTCAAGTTAAGATCATTTCAAGGGTGTGTCTTTTCATATCGATGTCAATAACACCTAGAGGTCACTAGGGGTCAATTCTAGCTTACCTCACAATTTAAAATAAAGATCAGGATATGTGCTAATAATGTTAGAAGTTTCATGCTTTAATTATGAAATGTACAATTGTTTCATTATGGGAGCTTAAACACTACACTATGTATTTTGCCGAGCTTTCTGAAAAAAATGATGCAGCCTAGAAATTAATTCTGGTATCCGGTATGAAAGTGAAAATACTTCTTTTTTAATGATTTTTGACAGTTTGACCTTGAAATGACCTTAATATGACCTTAACGTTTTTTTTTCGACGGTACCCCAGTAAAGCATAATCCCAACCCATGTCTGACTTCATAGCCCATTTTTGTATCAGTAGTTTGCCATGGGAACCCAAACTGATATTTAACAGCTGCTGCACACTGTAATTTTGCTCGTCCGATTAAACATTGAGGAAGGGGTGTAGTCAGGGGAATACTAGGGGTGTATTTCCCCTCCCAAGTTAGATACTGCCCTCAATCTCCTAAAATGTACATGGCAAAGATATCTGACTAATAATGTGTCAAAACCAATCCTTTGTAATAGATGACTGCACCACTAGTATTGTTTCATTTGATTAAAAGTGGATATTTTTGCTATTTGTTGCCATTTTGACCTCCAAATGACCCTAAAGTAACCTTGACATGACCTTGGTGTTATGTTTATGATTATCATCAGTCTCTTAGAGTATTTGGCACATTTCTGGAATACAAAAAACATCTTATAGATAGTGTAATACACAATTTTCACCACTTTTTGGCTTCGCAATTGGATATTTTGACCTTTCGAGGTCAATGTTCTCTAAAGGTCACCAGGGTTCAAATCTAACTTACCTCCACATCCTAAAATATACCCCAGGATATGTACTAATAATGGTGGAAGTTTCATGCTTTAATCATAAAATGCACAATGGTTTCATTATGGGAGCTTAACCACTACACTATTTTAAACATGATTGTTTAAACTCATATTTTTATTTGATATATTTTTATTTCTCGCTAAATGGGGATGACAATTGTGTAAATAGGGCGTATCTGATACTTCTGTGTTTGTCATTCTGGTGATATTTTAGTGGCAGAATATTGTGAAAAGCTCAGGTAAGCAAGAAATATAGTATCAAAATCACAGTATTTACAGTAAACTACAGCAGAAATGAAATGTTCTGTGGCGCCCACAGGTCTGTCCACAGCTTTGATAATTTATCGCATTGTTAAATGATGCCTTTCCATTTATATCAAATAAGTCATTTTATTTATTATTAACATATGTAAAAAAATATACATATAGGAGCAGGATAAGCTAATATTACTTATTTATATTAATTGATCATGCAGCTCTGATTAGTATGATGCATGCTCATTCTATTGGATTTGATGTTTTATGCTAATAGTTTGTTTACACCATGTAGAAATAAAGGGCTCTATAATCTGCATTAAGCAACGAAATCACGTTTTAGGAGCTGCGAACTATTATTAATGAGTGACACTTGTCTTCTAGCTTACATTTTAAAAATTGATGTCAGCAATGTATGTACCTTTAAAACTACTATAGTCATGCTTAGCGCGTACAGCGTTAGCATAAATGAAAGAGGGACATATAGTAAAACAAATCACATCAAAGGTAATGTTATTGTCAGCAGGAATATATTATTTTGGCACCTGGGTGTCGTACAAATAACACAGGTTCCTTATAATACATATCCTAAAATAATGTTTATTCGATGCGATCAGCGCTGAGTCATGGATGAGACAGCAGTGACCCATAATTGACCCAGCATTAGCCAGGTACCCAGCAAACACAACGTTTTGTTAATGTTGATCCACCGTCTACGACGCTAGTTTATAGTTGCTGTCAGCTTCCACCGGCGTTGTGGTTTTCGCTGATATATTAGTCAATATTCAATGGTTTTCCATCTAATTTAGCAAGCACTATGTGTGAGTATTGCGGCGACTTATTTGAAGTATTGTGGCGACTACCTAGGAAATTGGCGTGAGTATCTCAAAAGTTAGACCAAGATAATGCTTGCCAAATTTTATGATAATCGAATAATAATTGCCTGAGAAATTAGTGAAAAACATGCAACGCAAAATTGCTTTATTTAACCATTTCAGCACGTCTTTAATACGTCTACAGACGTCAGATTCTGACGTATTCAAACGTTCCCCGCACTGAATTAATTAGCATATTCATGATGACCGTAGACCCATAAAATAGGTATTCAAATGAAGGGTTATTGTGACTTTTACTATAACGTCTTGTTTGCTGGGATATGTTTTGCAAGGATCCTTGGTCTCTGCAAGGATACTAGAACAGGATCCTTGGTCTCTGCAAGGATACTAGAGCAGGATCCTTGGTCTCTTCAAGGATACTAGAACAGGATCCTTGGTCTCTGCAAGGATACTAGAACAGGATCCTTAGTCCCTGCAAGGATACTAGAACAGGATCCTTGGTCTCTTCAAGGATACTAGAACAGGATCCTTGGTCTCTGCAAGGATACTAGAGCAGGATCCTTGGTCTCTTCAAGGATACTAGAACAGGATCCTTGGTCTCTTCAAGGATACTAGAACAGGATCCTTGGTCTCTTCAAGGATACTAGAACAGGATCCTTGGTCTCTTCAAGGATACTAGAACAGGATCCTTGGTCTCTTCAAGGATACTAGAACAGGATCCTTGGTCTCTTCAAGGATACTAGAACAGGATCCTTAGTCCCTGCAAACACGGCATTTACTCCCACAGGTCGTCTGAGCTTCTTGGTCATATGCATGAACATGATACATATTTTCAATGGCATTAGAAAAATTGAAAATTGTACAACCGATCAATATAAAAATTGTTTGTGGATTCATTCTAATATGTCATACTTGGATATTTTAGAAAGACAGGACAATTTTTATTCACATTGAGGTCGCTCAATGGAAATTTAAAGTTAAAAAAATACGTCTTAGGAGGGTTATTGGACGCAGACGGTGGTTAACATTGCACCAACGCTGAACTAACGGCTCAAATTTTTTAAATATGATCGAGCATAATGTTTACATTTCAGCTCTTGATCAATTAAAAAATAATTGGATTGTTCTTTGCTTATTACTACTTGTTACAAAAGCAACCAGAGAGACAGTTTTTTTCAGAAAATATTTCTAAATCACGTCTGTGTTATTAAGCTATGATGGCGTGTTGTATTTTACATCTCAATAGGTTAATGTTTTAATTAATTTATTAGAATTTAAAAAAGTACAATTATACAGAAAATGTACATATAGAGGCAAGTGGCAACAGGTGACCAGCACCTATGCGAGGCCACCGCACTCAATATAAAAAACAAGCAGCATAGTACAATTAAAAACCCAAGAAGGCTTGGTAGGTTAAAACCATTAAAATAAGCGAAAAATGCTAAAAGCATATTAACCCTTATAGTGCTGCAATTTGTATAAACAATTGAGAAATAAGGATTTTGTTCCAATTTGAAATCATCATAAATATCTTAGTTAGCTCTTTTCGCTTCACTTGAATACTTATATGTTATGAGTCTACATCCATTATAAATATTTTAATTCTTTCAATGAGGACATCGTCTTTACCCGTCGGAATCAGACGTCTGTAGACGTCAGATTCTGACGTATCTCAGAACTAATGAGTTAACTGTTGAACAATAGTTCAGTACCACTAGCCTCTGACAATCAAAGATTAATTGACAAATATGAAATAAACAATTAAAAAATACTCTCCGAAGCTACATTTATCAAATGAACGGGAGTTTGGAGACATACAGTGTCTTTATTATGACTTGTTAATATTTTTGGCACAGCCTACCACCAGTAGAAGAGCTATAGCTGCATCAACTTACTATTGTAGCAGATGAGATACAAGCTGTACCGCTTATAAGACACCAGCAGACGCGTAGTAACATAATACAATCCGACACTGGAAATGGAAATGAAGTGTCACCATGGTTACAAGAGAGCAGTATCATTATAAAAGTAGTCATCGCCTTTTACAAAATTCATCAACATTCAATCTCGCTGTTGCAGAACATTATAGCTGTGATAAACCATTTAAGATCTAAGCGCGAGTGCAGTCGTTTTTTATTTTTTATTCATCTTATTAGCACATTAAATAAATCATAGTTATGGGGAATGAAGTGAGTGTCTGAACATTAAATTTTATCAAATGGTTGGTTTGAAATTATACAAATATAGGTAATTTTCACTCACTTGAAGTTGTGGGTCGCGGTAGCGAGACACAACTTCAAGTGGGTGATAAATTATATTCTATGGCTAATCGTTTTAAGGGTGAAGCTGGTTCAAAGGTTCATCATGTGATAAAGTGGAGACAGCAACAGTGTGTATCATACAAAAAACTACACATCATAAATGCAGGGCGCTAACACACTACTTCGTCGGTCGTAAAATTTCCAAACTAAGAATATGAATTCCATGTTGTTTGGATATCGTAGCAACGTCTGCCAACCTGGACCGGCATGAAATCAGGGTTGAGTGAGCGTCTTAGGCTTAGACTGTCATGGTAGACAATAATGGAGACAGTAGACAATACAGGAGCCTCGGGCCTATAACAATATCAGTACCGGTACAAGTTTACAGTTTTCAGAGCATAGTTGTGGATTTAAACATATAACTATAATAATTTTATTTTTCACATATTTCGTGTCGCATGGCGTGACTTTAAGCCGTACATTTATAACAGCAGTACGTGTTTGTGGTAAAATTACGGGTTTCTTGTTCATGTATTTCAGCTCTGGAGATGAAAGGGGGGATACTTAACAATGGCTGAGACATGAGGATGGACGAGGAACCAATAAACCTGAGACGTTGAGCCAATGTTGGCTTAATGTTGGGCCAACGTCTTCGACGACGGCCCAACATTAAGCCAACATAGGCTGAAAGCACGATACAGTGAGTCAATGTTGGCTTAATGTTGGGCCAACGTCTTCGACGTCGACCCAGCATTAAATCAACATTGGCTCAACGTCTCGTGTTTTTCTTGGAAGGATGGGTGTATGTACGAGAAGAAAACCGTAAATAATCACCCGGCAACAGAGTCGTGCAAAGTCAAAAGGCAGTATCTGCTTATTTTACATGTAAGCAAATACAGCCTTTTGACTTTGCAGAGCATATAGTCACCTCACGCAGTACCACGTAATGTGAATAGCATAAGTGTGTGATCAGAATCATAGAGAAGGTGACAATATACATCACATAATACAGATATTTCTGCTTTGCAAAGCCAAAAGGCAGAATCTGCTTACTTCTAAAGTAAGCAGATACAGCCTTTTGGTTTCGCATTTTGCATTATGTTTATATTAGTGGACTCTCGCGATGAAAGGGTCAAAGAAAAATAGCCTAAGGTGAATGATATATTAAGTAATCTGGAAAATACGTCATGTTTAGGAAATGCTGATTTAATACTAAACTACATAGTGTCAAAGACGGTCAATACCCATTAAATCAGCTCTTAAAAAAAACATTGTGTATGTTGGTAATGGATGGGACTCAGATAGAAGTAGAAGGTGGCAATGTGGAAATAAAGTTATTATCACACGTAACTAATGTATTTCTGTCTAATCTTCGTGTTCTTAACAACAACTTAATACACATAATTTAATTAGGTGTACAATATTACCCATAAAGGGCTAAAATACTTTCGTCTAAACCATTGACACCAAAGGGTTTTTTTAATTTGAAATCATCATAAATGTCTTAATTAGCTTTCTGCAATTCATTTGAATACCTATGTTATGGGTCTACGGCCATTATAAATATTTTTACTCTTGGAGCGCGGTGATCGACTTTAGACGTCAGACTCTAGCGGTGAGAGAGTTAACCCATATCCTGCTGGGCGCGTGTATATAAGTGATTAAGCAAATGTCAAACTTAATCAAATACCATTACAATGGATGAAATGTGTTGTGTTACATGCCCAGGCAATCAAATATTTGATTTAGAAAGGTGTATATTTATCGTAAATGAAATTATATTTGTCGTCATTTGAAGCTGGAAATTGCGTTAGCAATTCCAGCTTCAAATGAAGATAAATAGCAAGGCAAGACAAAGTTTATTTCCCCAAACCAAAACTTTGGTACAGGATGAAAATGGCATGGTGAAATGTGTTAATGACGTCAAGTACTTTTTTTTTCAAAACAATCCATACAACTTCTACCCTGATGACATCGCAAGGCTCTGACACAGTGACCTCCATTTTTTAATGTTATAGTCCTAATACGATCGAAAGTTTACGTCTGCTGAAAATAGCCTAGTTTTCGTAGGCTTTTAAAATATTCGTCTCAATTTCATGACATCCGAGTTTTTTGGTAGGCAGCGCGAGTGTCGTTTTTACACAGCTGGCTGTGGAAACAAAATGGCGGTCAGTGCGACTGGGCCTCGCGCAGTAATTGAGTTAGGCGGCCCAGTCACACCGGGCATACAACTTCAATGTGTAGTAACAATATTCAGTCACATAATATTTGCTATGATACAGTATAATAAGATAATAATAAAAAACAACTATTTTCTAACATAATTTTACATCTTTAATGATACATATATATATATATATACATAGAAAAAATATATTATGAATGAATACATTATAATAATTTAATAACTTACTTAAGATCGGAGCAGAAAAATGTATTCAGGAGCACGTGGGTTAACCCTTTCAACGCGGGGAGTGTCTTTATACGTCAGAATCTGACGTCTGTAGGCGTCAAATTCTCACCAATAAAGACGATCCCCGCACTGAAGAATTAAAATATTTCCAATAGCCGTAGACCCATTAGATAGGTATTCAAATGAATCGGAAAGAGCTAACTAAGACATTTATGATGAATCCAAATTGAAAACCCCTCTGGTCTCTATGGTTAATACAGAATTTTCAGCGCTGTAAGTGTTAGTGCATCGATCTGAATGATACAACCGTACTGAATATAAAATAGAGTGCTGGTCATAGATTAAACAGTGACGGTGCAGCTCCCCCCAGATGTCATAATACTAACGCACATCCAGCCATAATACCATCACTAATTGATACAGTACACTCATAATGTCATACAGTACATCTATATATTAACCCTTGTCATGCTAGACCCGCATATATACGGTTTCAAGCATATTTAAATCACTAAATTTAAAAAAAAAACTTGGCACATGCTTATTTAATCCATTACTTCAATATTGGAAATGTCTATTTTTCATTAATATACATATTTTTCGTCATTTGAAGCTGGACATTGTGTTAGTAGTTCTAGCTTTAACACTTTCAGGTCTTTTGTTGACAGACGCTGATCAACTGATTAAATTAGAGATCAGTCTATTATTGATAATTCTAAACGTTATCGCTATTTAAAGCTTTAAATCGCATTAGCAAATTCATCTTCGAAAGAACGACACATATTGGCTGACGATTCAGACAAAGGATAAACGTGATCAGCAACCCAATAAACACGAACCGTCGAACCAATGCTGGGTTAATGTTGGGCCGCCGTCTGCGACGCTCACCCAACATTAAGCCAGCAGTGCTTCAGTATCTCGTGTTTACTGGGAATAAGCCTGCATTATAGATGAGCAGTTACTACACACGGCTACCTGATGTTATATTCACATTGTTCATACCACAAACGTATCCCATTACGACCATTATGTCACCTGTAATAACCAGCCTCTGGGCGACAATCAACCCGTACATCCCAGCAAACACCAGACGTTCAGCCATTGTTGGCTCAATGTTGGACCAGCGTCGTAGACGGTGGACCAACATTGAAACAACGATGGCTCAATGCCTCCTGTTTGATGGGATAATCATATGCTACATCATGTGTAATTAATAACTTATCATCTGACTTCAATACAAATGTAGGGTCGATTGATCACATGTAGCTACGATCACAAAGGTTAGTACGATTAATAGACTCGTACGAATCTTTATTTCCGATTTATTTGGCGTTCGTACAGCGTAGCATAAGCTCGCAAAAACTTCTTACGAAATTGCCGTTTATTTCGTATAAACGCCTTACTGTCGCCTCACAACCACCTTACTCGCACCTGGAGGCGTTGTTACGAATGGCGTACGACGGTCTGCATTCGTACGGCGTTCGTACAAACGTCAGAAGACGCCCGTAATGACAACTTGATATTTTTTTGCGATCACCGTAATGGTGCTAATATTGAGCTCTGTAGTTCTATCTTGTAAAACCTGATCATAATGACCCGTGCGAACGTCGTACCAACGGTTTTCGAGAGCATTCATTGCGGCCTCCTCAAGGTGATCGTAAGAAAAATGAAATTCTTATTCCGTTCTCAAGTTCGTAGCCAGGTCTTTGACATGTCTAAGAACTCTACAAGAAAGTATATGTGTATGTTTAAGTATCCACTTAGAGTTGTGTGTCACAAGAGTGACAGCGAGACACAACTTTTGATGGGTAAGAAAATAAACTATATAATGTAGCACCTTTTGAATTAACAGGTTAAAAAGCTGAATCTGATACAATTTGCAGATAGTCGCGATTCTGAACTTCGCTGAACTTTTACTTGATGAATCATTCCGTAATGTATTATAAGCCCTATTGATATATTCCAGATCAGCTACCACTATAAACATAAGACATTATTTCTATTAAATGCGATCACCCGCAAATAAAACTGTATCTCCCCGGCACATGACTGATTGAAAAGATCTCCTATTTACATATAAAACCCAGCAAATACGAGGCGTTGACCAATGCTGGGTTAATGGTGACCCAGCGTCTGCGACGCTAGGCCACCATCAACCCAGCATTGTTTGAACGTCTGGAGTTTGCTGTGTATAAATGTGATGAATGTATCGCCGATCAATCTGCCAGGAGTCGGGTGTAAATACAGGTCCCATTAGGGTGGATCTAAAATATGCCCCTGAATCCTACACCTGTCCGCTCAGTGCATTAGGCAGGTGAACGCTACATGGGATTACCCCCATTATCGCTCATATTCGTCCAAAAAATACGACCTGTTCAATCAATAATTGTTTCAAAGCTGGGCCAGCGTCGTAGATGGTGGCCCTGTGTCGAAAAAATGTTGGTTGGCGCCTCCTGCTCGTTGAATTTCCTATGATCAATCATGAATGCCATGCTTACAAAAAAAGACAGCATCTGCTTACTTTACAAGTAAGCATAGGCTGCGTTTTGAATTTGCAGAGCAGGTGACACATTACCATGATCATGTGTAGAAATGATACAGTAAACTTTTGTCGGTTTAATGCTGGGTCAATGTGACGAATGCTGGGCCAGCATTAGCGAGACATTTGGCGAGTGACTCGCCGTCGCTGGGTCAGGTGTGAAATGCTGATACATCTCGCATTAAAGAACACTTTTATATACATTTTTTTAGCATATTAGTATAAACCGAGATTCCCAAGTTAACACACCGCAGTAGGAAGGATTATTTATTAATCATTGTTCAGACAGTGGTCCGATTATTTCATCTTCCCGGCAGCAAGTCTTGACACAGCGAGGCTGCGAAATAAAATAATTTAAATTTTCACTAACTTTAAGTTGTGTCCCGCTACCGTGACCCACAACTTAAAGTGAGTGAAAATTACTCTTATTTGTTCAATTTAAGAACAAACATTTGGAAATCCAGATGCTGAAGAGCTCATTTCGTAGCCAATAAGAGTGATTTATTGGGTTAATACAATGGGTGAAAAACGACTATAGTCATGCTTGGAGTTTTAACTCTTACAGCGCGGGGATAGACTTTAGTCGTCAGAACCTGACGTCTGTAGACGTCAGGTTATGACGACTAAAGTCGATCCCCCACTGTAAGAATACAAATATTTATAATGTCTAGTAGACCCATAACATAGGTATTCAAATGAATCAGAAAGAGCTAACTGAGACATTTATGATTATTTCAAATCAAAAAAAACCTTTGGTCTCCATGGTTTATACAAAAATAATTCAGCGTTGTAAGGGTTAATGGTCAGATAATATTATATGATATCCTGAAAATCTGGTCATGAACATCCATGGTGTCAGTTTACACTATTTAAGTTGAAATATAAGTGACATACTGTTTATCTGAGTTTGGAACTATATGCAGTAGGTTATGCTCCCGTAATATGCTAACAATAAATGATACGAACACAACAAGCACTAATAACCTAAGCTGAGGTCACAGATATAGTGCCTAAAATATCAATTAAGGTCACTAATTGGTAATAATCCCACTTTTCATAAGCCATATTGATCGAGTTGAATCCACCCGCACTGGCCTTTGTCGTCTAAATTGTCAATATGCGAATGAGTGTGATTTATTAAATACATGGAGAAGCAATTTAGTTCTGACTGAATCTGATCATTTTTTCGTAATGTGAAACCCGGAGTTAATAATAATAATAATAATCCCCGCCTTTATACAAATAATATCTCAGAAGTAGAATTATTTAAAATGCTACTGATTTTCTTAATATATTACAAGTTTAACCCTTAAAGCGCTAAGTTCTTGTTTTAGAATTTTCACCCACGTGAAGTTGTGTCTCGCTATATTATATCGCGACCAACAAATGGCTGAAAATTATTCATATTTGTCTAATCTGAGACCAACGATTTGGAAATCTAGCTTTCAAACGACTATCGCGCTTTAAGGATTAACCAGCTCCTTTATTGTGGTCACCCCGTTAACTACTGGGTTTATTGCGTTTATTCATATATTTGAAGCTTTGGGGCGAAGAACAGTTTTCTACCCCTTCCCCCCCCCCCGACCAATGTAAGAGTGTCTCAGCCTGCCACATGACGAGATCAGCCAATAACTGTCGTCATTCAGTTGTTAGATTGAGCGTCTGCGAAAGGTCTCACAGTAGTGTTCACTTTTTTACAGGCTTAACTTGAATTATTGGTTTTAGGTCACGTTTGTGCACATACAGGTTAAACTGAGCCAGGAGAACCTCCTGAGAATGGTGAGATGAATTACACTGCCCTCCAGACACATAATTCAAACAATTTTTAACCTATTAACCACCCATTTCAGTATGCATATGCTGCATTTTTTTTTAAATAAAATGATAATATTGTAAATAAAATAATAATATTATGTTGAAATAAGATTTAAAAATCCATCAAATGAGGACGTTTGTAAACAACTGAAATGCAAAAAAACTACAATTTTTATCACAAACTATACATAGAGTACTAAATGTTCTAAGTGTAATTAACATTTCACAATGTAATGTAATGTAATGTAATGTAATGTAATGTAATGTAATGTAATGTATTTTTTTTCTGTAATGTAATGGTAATGGTAATATTCGCGAGGTTTTAATTTTCGCGAATTTCGCAAGGAGGACAAATTCTCGCCAATACAATTATTAATATAAAAGCGCTACCTAAAGAAAAATGAAAATTCGCAAATTCTAATTTTCGTGACAAGTCCCAAAATAAGTAGATTTAATTTTTTAGTAAATATAAACACGGGAATATGACCAGATCTACAGTATAAAACTTCCATGAGAAACAAAACATGCAGCGCTGTTTACTTTTCAATTGAACAGTTACTGCGCTCCTGTTTTGCATAGCAAAATAGCAACGTATCTAATCCAAACACATCCTCAGGCTCCAAAGCGTCAGTACATGAGCTGATCATAGAGATTTAATGCGCGTCTGACGGAATGTCTGACCGTCCATTTATTGTGAACTAATCAGACTCCACTGTGTTTCCTGATGGTCATCAAAGGCTGAGGTGGCCATAACACATCTGGATATGAACCTGAAAGCCGCCTGTTATAACTGTGCCTTGCAAAGCCAAAAGACAGTATCACTTTAGAAGTGAGCAGATACTGCCTTTTGACTTTGCACAGCAGACCTGTGCTGGAATGATTGAACTGTCCCAGGAAACTAGGATACTTCCCTTGATCCGTAGACGGTGGACCAACATTAGACCAGAATCGGTTAATGTATCCAGTTTACTAAGGGGGTATTGTCGAGTTAAAAAAATCAAGAATCCGAGAACAAACTCGGAAGTAAATAAATGAATCGGACTTTAGGCCACTTTTGTGCACATACACTAATAACCCATTACTGAATAATTTAAATGTGCCTGCTGCACATTATATGACTGATCTGCAAACCAAAAAGGCAATATCTGCTTACTTGTGAAGTGAGCAGTATATATGACAACAGGGGTAAACTCTGGTCGTGGGAAACCTTCAGATAACATCACATAGATATAAGGCATCTCATTGGTCGGGATGACCATCTCGACCAATGAGATATATAGGTCAAATTATTACCATATATCAGCCGATGTCTGCTTCCACAGGATCTGTTGGAACTATTAACCCTTATCTGCGAAGTTCATTTTTTTAAATTTTCAGCCACTTGAAGTTGTGTCTCGCTACCGCGACCCACAACTTTAAGTGGTTGAAAATTACTCATATTTAATTAATTTGAGCAAAACTATTTTTAAATCTTGATGTCTAGAAACTCATTTCATTCCCAATAACAGTGATTTGGTCGTCTAATAAAACAGATTAAAAACGACAACAGTCGTGATGAGCAGGATGATATATCAGCCGATGCCTGTTTCTACAGGATCTGCTGATCTTATTAGAGTGCTGCTCTGGCCAGACAAGCAGACATAGATCTGGCGGAGTTCAGTTACCCTTAGATGATATAAATGATGGAACTAAGTGTTAAGCTAAGTGTCCGCAGATTGAAAACGCATCAACCTTGGTTATTTTTATGAGCCAGCACTCGCGCGGAACCATACAACTTTATTGTATATTCTAGCTTAGATAAAGTAGGTGCATGTTGCTCAACTGACCTGTTATATTATTAACAATGTTACATTATCAATGCTACTTGGCCATTTTAACTTGATTTTAATCGTAGCTATTAAGTGTACGAAAAAAAAAACATATATCATTTATATTTCAGCTATTATATGTATAAAAAGAAAATATATTGCACGCTTAATTAACAATATTAATAGGTGTACACGTAAATAAACAATTACTGCTAATTAAACGTGTAATTATGTACACTGTCATGTATTATATATGGCATATATTATAAAACTTTTAGAGCGAACTACTGATGAATGCATCAAGTGCAGTCGAATTGTGTATGTTCATGCTTTTCATATTTTCAACATTGTTTAACATCAAGAATTATGTTTAGCATAAAATTGCTTATACCCAGCTTAGATAATCGCAATACTTACCGGGAGGTGTATTATTTCTGATTATACCCAGCTTAGAGAAGCGCAATACTTATCGGGAGGTGTATTATTTCTGATTATACCCAGCTTGGAGAAGTGCAATACTTACTGGGAGGTGTATTATTTCTGATTATACCCAGTTTAGAGAAGCGCAATACTTACCGGGAGGTGTATTATTTCTGATTATACCCAGCTTAGAGAAGCGGAATACTTACCGGGAGGTGTATTATCTCTGATTATACCCAGCTTAGAGAAACGCAATACTTACTGGGAGGTGTATTATTTCTGATCATACCCAGTTTAGAGAAGCGGAATACTTACCGGGAGGTGTATTATCTCTGATTATACCCAGCTTAGAGAAGTGCAATACTTACCGGGAGGTGTATTATTTCTGATTATACCCAGTTTAGAGAAGCGCAATACTTACCGGGAGGTGTATTATTTCTGATTATACCCAGTTTAGAGAAGCGCAATACTTACCGGGAGGTGTATTATTTTTGATTATACCCAGTTTAGAGAAGCGGAATACTTACCGGGAGGTGTATTATTTCTGATTATACCCAGTTTAGAGAAGCGGAATACTTACCGGGAGGTGTATTATTTCTGATTATACCCAGTTTAGAGAAGCGCAATACTTACCGGGAGGTGTATTATTTCTGATTATACCCAGTTTAGAGAAGCGCAATACTTACCGGGAGGTGTATTATTTCTGATTATACCCAGCTTAGAGAAGCGCAATACTTACCGGGAGGTGTTTTATTTCTGATTATACCCAGCTTAGAGAAACGCAATACTTACTTGGAGGTGTATTATGTCTGATTATACCCAGCTTAGAGAAGCGCAATACTTACCGGGAAGTGTATTATTTCTGATTATACCCAGCTTAGAGAAACGCAATACTTACTGGGAGGTGTATTATTTCTGATCATACCCAGCTTAGAAAAGCGCAATACTTACCGGGAGGTGTATTATTTCTGATTATACCCAGCTTAGAGAAACGCAATACTTACTGGGAGGTGTATTATTTCTGATTATACCCAGCTTAGAGAAACGCAATACTTACCGGGAGGTGTATTATTTCTGATTATACCCAGCTTAGAGAAGCGCAATACTTACCAAGAAGTGTATTATTTCTGATTATACCCAGCTTAGAGAAACGAAATACTTACTGGGAGGTGTATTATGTCTGATTATACCCAGCTTAGAGAAGCGCAATACTTACCGGGAGGTGTATTATTTCTGATTATACCCAGCTTAGAGAAGCGCAATACTTACCGGGAGGTGTATTATTTCTGATTATACCCAGTTTAGAGAAGCGCAATACTTACTGGGAGGTGTACTATTTCTGATTATACCCAGCTTAGAGAAGCGCAATACTTACCGGGAGGTGTACTATTTCTGATTATACCCAGCTTAGAGAAGCGCAATACTTACTGGGAGGTGTATTATTTCTGATTATATCCAGCTTGGAGAAGCGCAATACTTACCGGGAGGTGTATTATTTCTGAATATACCCAGCTTAGAGAAGCGCAATACTTACTGGGAGGTGTACTATTTCTGATTATACCCAGCTTAGAGAAGCGCAATACTTACCGGGAGGTGTATTATTTCTGAATATACCCAGCTTAGAGAAGCGCAATACTTACCGAGAGGTGTATTATTTCTGATCATAACCAGCTTAGAGAAGCGCAATACTTACTGGGAGGTGTATTATTTCTGATTTCCCACTTGATCATATGAATTGCGTACTTACAAACATGATAATGTTACATTAATTGAATTACTGCTTCAAAAACAAAAAAGTGGCAATAAATGTTCTATTGTCACCTAACGTTGAAGGGGGCGGGGGCACTGGGGTAATGGTTAGCATCGCTGCCTTTCACCGCTGCTAGAGTTTGGGGTTCGTTTCCCGGTCTCGGCGGCTTAAAGAAACACAAATGTTTCTTCCACATCCACTCGTAAAACTCAGTATTGTGGGGAGCCTTTGTGACCGAGAGATAGCGTGCTCGGCCTCCAGGGATTGAATTTCAGATCATGTGTCTGGAGGGCAGTGTCAGGGGTTCTCCTGGCCATATTTAGCCTGTATGTGCACACAAGTGGCCTAAAGCTCGATTCATTTCATTTTTTACTAACGTTGAAGGATGACGAGGTAATTGCCGATAAATATAAACTACCAGGAGGGGGCGGGGGGGGGGGTGCGTAGACATAAATTGTTTAAATGGTATTTTATCGGCACAATGACAATCAATAAATGAAGTAGGCCACCTGTGTACATATAGGATAAACTGGTCCAGAAGAACCTCCTGAGGATGGTGAGATGAATGAGATAACACTGCCCTCCAGACACACGATTCGAAATTCTAACCCCTGCAGTATGATGTCGAGCACACTACCTCACTACCTTCACAGATGCTCCCCACAATACTACATCTTTAGGAGTGAGCGGGGAGAAACATCTGGTGTCTTTCAAACCGGAATGCCATAGCGGGGAACGAACCCGCGTCCCCTCCGATTATCCAAGCTGACTTCTTTAACCACTGCACCAGGGCCCTTATAGGAACGGTTTTACATGATAATTGCGCTGGATTTAGATGACTTTCAATGGCGCAGGTTATGTAGTATTAAATAATTGGGCATAAACAAACACATTCTGAGAGGCTCGATCTACACTCACATACATCACCTATAACGGCTTGTCTTTTCCAAAGAAAAGCTTTGAACTTAGCCAACAATATGCGACGCTGACCAAACAGTAAACCACTATTGTTGCAACGTCTCGTATCTACTAGGTGAACCGACACATTTCAAAGGAATGATGATGATAGTAGGTCTGTGATTGGTTGAGATGGCAATATATTGGCCAATCAGGTGACCAAGATCTTGGTAATCATGTCGCAGGCTCAGAGTGGACCACCCACTGCAGTCGGTCAATTAGGTTCATATCTGATATGAATCACACCATGAAGACAGACCTCATCTTTGATGGGATATGACAATCAATGACCTTCAATGCTCAGCCTGCTGCACAGGCTAACAGCAGTAACTGCTTACTTTTCAAGTAAGCAGTTACTGTTGTTAGCATTTGCACTGTACTAGGATACTGCCGCAAAGTCAACAATGGCTCCTCTGTGAGACCTTAGTGCTAATAGCTCCACGGTGAGACAAATGGAGTGAAAGGACCAAACTCAACAAAGCAGCTGCACAGAGGGGTGCATAGTGCATTCATTGGTAGATCGTCTGACTGTAGTAAGATTATTGAAATCGGCGTTATTGCACATAATATTGTTCATATAATCAACTCTAATGTCGGAAAAACCACTACATTTTAACAAGAAATGATATTTATCTCCGACTTCGCCAGATGAGAAAATTGTCAAAAAGTCATGCCGGCTTCCCGGGATCAAACCCGCTGATAGTACTCGGGTCTTTACCCTTTAAAGATACTATACAGTAAAACGTTGAACACAATATTTTCATAAAAAAAAACATAATTGCTTTTAAGTGTATTTGCAAACATGTGTCGACAGGAATTGTGGGTGTTGGGGATGATAATTTGTTGATCAGATGTGTTTTGACATTTTGTACTTACTGCTGTACAAAGACAAAATGCAGTAACTACTTTACAGTTGCTGCTGTTTTCCTGTGTTATATGTAAATAAGCAAACAGCAGGGACTGCTTATTTATCAAGTAAGTAGCTACTGCTCTTTGCCTTGGCGGGTGCAGCATGTGTGCACTAACACACATGGGGATTTTGCTGTAAACACAGTGGCACAGAATAATAGCTAAACAGTCTGTGTCCGAGGTCAAATTGTCGTGTCCGAAGTCAAACTGCTTTGATATATGTGTATGTGTGGATATCTACCCAGCAAACACACAACATTGAACCAGCATTGGGTGCAGGTCTCCTGTTTGCTGAGAAGAGATTGGGATTAGATTTATTTGGTATCCATGCTTGCCATCAGTTGAAGAAATAGAAAGGGTGGGTCAAAAAGACATGTTTTGTACATGTTTTTCAACCCTTACAACGCCGACATATTTTTTGTATAAACCATTTTTTTTTCAATTTAAATGATCATAAATGTCTTACTTTATCTTTCCATGTGTTATGTGTCTGCGGCCATTATACATTTGCAATACTTTCAGTGCGGGATCGTCTGTAGACGTCATATTCTGGGAGGGGTAAAGTGATTAAAGAGAAACGGTACTAATAATGTATTAAAACTAAATAGGAATATGTGTTACGCCTTCTTCTGACACAGCCGGAAGGGAACCTTTTTTATTTCGTCGGATCTACTAATGAGCTGCATTTTTTATACTGGACAGGTCGGGTACAATATACAGATTTTACATGCATGGAACTGCATGACTCCTGATGTTTCATGGTTTTCCAAGCTACATGTAACTATAACAAATGAGATTTTCTATGTGAAATTTTGAAACACGTGTACCTATTTTGTGAATTGTAAGTCGAAAAAAGAACTAAATGACAATAGATTCGTAGATCCGAATATATTCGGATCTACGAATCTATTGAATTTCGTTCTTTTTCCTTGACGAATACCTGTCCTGGATGCACTCTCCCCGCACAGCGTGTTACATATCTGCGTGTTGCCATTTTATATCTGTTTCAGGAATATACTTTCCAGGAACCTGTCTGGGGATCAAATACCTCATCCTGCGCATCTGTTTCCACCCTTACAACACTAATGTCGACAGAGTAGACTTTTAAATTTATGATTTCAAATTGAAAAAACCCCTCTGGTTTCCATTGTTTATACACAATTGTTTTAGCGTTTTAATGGTTAATATATTAGCCTAGTATTTCTTAGTGATGTCTACCTCTGATGTATACCACGGTCTTAGGCCTACTGTTCTAAAGACCATTGATGTCTACAATGAGAACTGGTGTCATCTGTAGTAGTCTTTATGTGTTTAACCCTTAAAGCGTTGGAATGTTTTATATAAACCAAGAGAACAAAGGGTTATTTTCAATTTGAAATTATCATAATAGTCAGCTCTTTCCGCTTCATTTGAATACCTATGTTATGATTATACTTGCTTAATTATTTGTCAACTGCAGTATATTTTATGTGCTTAAGATATATTATTAGTCATTCGTGCAGATTTCGACCATAGTAATATTTGTTTGTCTAAGAGCGATGTCAAAATTATTGTTCTATATGGAGCGAGTTTTAGTTGTTGTAGGTATATGTCACTTTGTACACAAAAAAACGTAACTTATATTACCATGTTTAACGTGATAATAGTGACCAGAGACTATGACACAGCTACCATGTGGTTGCTGTTGTTTACACTTACACGACAGAATAAAACTATAAGAAAAATTGTAATCGACAATAATGCTTTTTTCAAATATTTTTCCCGTATATCTGGTCAGCTATCTGGTATATTCGGTCCCAATCCTGTGCTGTTTTGACATTGGTTCACCGTCTGCGACGATGGTGCAACACATGAAGACTTACTTAGGACTGCTTCACTACGTGTGAAAACTTCAACATATGATAGAAATACCTGTTATAATTACAGCAAAGTATGCCAATAATGATGAGGTATCAATATTATCCAGATGACTTTAATTCAATACAAATATAATCATTTTGGCGACACGGACGCTGATATGAAGGGAGCAACAACGACAAAAATGTAATGCTATAAATAATATGCAGTTGCTGCATTGTTTAAATGGTTCTCGGAATTGAACCCAGATCCAGTCACAGGGAGTCAATCGTCAACATATGACACATCTACCAACTACAAGTGAATGTATGCCTGATGTCAAGCGGTGTAATCAAGTCTCAAGTAATAGCTGGATAACTCGTATAATATCTACAACCGTGATATAAATATTTAACTCATCAGATGTGAAGATGTTGTAAGGAATAATGCTTAGACTGTTTCACAAATACACCACAAAATGCTGGAATAATTGCCATTTTGAAGGATGCAATGACAGGTGGTTGGTTAAATTAATACCAGAGATGTGGATCCTTCAGGATGGCTCTTGGCTACTGTATCTGGTCCTCCCTGGATGGGATTAACCATTTAAACCTCAAAGTGGATCAACTATGAATTCTAGATTTTATAATTTATTTTATATTCATTGTCCTGATTATGAGTGAAAACTAATAAATGTGGCATACATGCGTAAATACTAGTGTAATCATGTCAAGTAATACAATTATGACTTTTATCATTCACAACCTGTGGTGAATTGCGGATGTGAATGATAAACCAGACATACACTGTATCTGGGCTTAAAGCGTTAAATAGCCACGTCTTCGGGAATGGTGATTGAATATGACGTATCTGGGGAGGCATGATTTATAGGCATAAAGATAGAAGGCAGGCTAACATATAATCACACAGTGATCTATCTGCCAGTTAAGTGTAAATCAGATAAATCGAACAACATTTTAATAAATATCTAGCAATTATTGTGTTTGGTGATTTAAGAGTATCAAGAAATTTTAGATTATGAAGTAATTCTTAACCTAACTTTTAAAGATTTATATCGATTATTTTTAAGGTGCATACAAGTAAATACCTAGCATTTGCGCTTGGTGATTTAAATAAATATTGTGATTTTGTGTATGCTTTATATCTAAACATATAGCTGATATATGTAAAATATGTAGTTTAAGTATAACCATAACTGCTAACGTATCTATATTTAAGCACAATAACCGTTGTGTCTAGTGCCACAGCAATATAATTACTAGCTTAAATTGATGGGCTTTATGAATGCCTAACTTATATAAAGTCTTAGTTGATGTTTTATCTTTTCAATTAAGATAACGTTGACACGATGATCAATGAAATGCAAAGTGTCAAAAAATATTCATTAATTGATCGAGACTGACAAAATATAGGCTTGCATAATCATCAGGCACTACAAAGTTGATACTAAAACAATAAGAATCTATTTTAATTTCTAGCGTACGAATGAATGAATGAATGAATGAATGAATGAATAAATGAATGAATGAATGAATGAATAAATGCATGAATGAATGAATGATTGAATGATTGAATGAATGAATGAATGAATGAATGAATGAATGAATGAATGAATGAATTGGGGTTTTAAGGCCACACTTGTGCACATATAGGCTTAACTGGGCCAGGAGAACCTTCTGAGGATGGTGAGATAAATGAGATGACACTGCCCTTCAGACACAGGATTCGAGCCCTGACAGTCTGAGGTCGCGCACGCTACCTCTCAGTGACGGAGGCTCTCCGCAATATTGAATCATTACGAGTTGGCAGGGAAGAAACATTTTCAAGGCCAGAGTGGGGTTCGAACCCGCGATCTCCGACTTTTTAAACAGGCAGTTTTAACCGTTGCACCATGGCTCCCTCCCAATTTAAAACGTAGTTCACTAATATAGACAATATTTTTTTTATTACACATGCTCGATAGTCTGTGGGATGAATGATCAAAAACAATTTTCCGTTGAACATTACTCATAATTAGGTTTCTTGGTACCAAAACAAAGATAAACATCTTAGCTGAAAATCTAGAGGGGGGTACCTTCATCAAAAGGATCCGAAAATGGTAAAACGGGGCAAATTGTTCCGCCATTAACGTAAATTATATTTTGTATCATATATCGGCCATTATCAGTGATATCTGCACATATGAGGTGTCTAAACCCAGGTTTTGATGGTCAAATAACATTCTAAAGCCGGTATTAGGAGGGTACCTTTCACAGAATTGTCCAAAAAGGGTAAACTGGGACAAACATTACCGAAAAAGTCTATTTTGTGTCATATCTCGGCCGATATTACAGATATCTGCACATATGAGGTGTCTATACCCAGGTTTTGATGGTTAAATATCATTTTAAAGCCAGTTATTGATCAAGTGACTTCCTGCTGCCATTACCTGATGCTCCGTGTTTTTTGGTTGTCAAATAGTTAGTCGTAGCCGCCTTTTAGTTGATCTGATTCCATTATAACGTCTTCCAAGTAAGTACATTATTCAACATGAGGACAGTAGAATATTTTGTCTGACTTTGAATGCCCCTCACTGACAAGACGTGGCGTTAAGCACCATTTGTACATGGCCATTAATTAATTTACCTTTTCAATCTGATATGGCCACATTCCGCCAGGGAACAAGATCTCGCCTACTGACATGTCTCATTACGTAAATGTTAGTTTGAAAGGAGGAAAATATTTGACGAACCTTATCTTCGCATGTACGGTAGGCCAATGTCGACCTTGGAAGATTGTGCAAAAAAAAAGTTGACAGAGACAGGGACAGGAGGTGGGATAATTGTGAAATCAGCTGACATTCCATAAGGTCTCATAACAAAAAGAGATATTTCGCCAAAATTGTAATTACCCCAACCGAATCTACAATAATCAAAATAACATGCTAAACCATGGACCATTATTGTCACAATAAGAAGCAAAAAAAGGATGTGGCCAAGCTTACATCAACCACATCTGCATTTAGGGGGGGGGGGGGCATGGTATGTGGTCTACCCACCTTACTTTTATCCTAGGACATCATAACATAGGCCTATCATGTTTGAAAATAATTAACACGTGTTTGTAATGCCCATTTATCTTCGTGTTCCATAAAGTTTTTGAAGCAATTGATTGTGCGAGCCCACACTTCAGGGTGCAATCACCAAGTCTAGTATTCTGAAGTGAGTAATACACTGAAAAACAATACCAACCGGTTTGTCGACCAAAATATTATTATCATATATATTACACTGCATTAGAACATCTGTACCCATGGAATACGTTATAATGGAATCAGGTCAACTAAACCGCGGCTGCCGTCTGAGGATGGGAAATGTTTGACAACCGAAAACCCCAGAGCATCCTAGCATTATAACTGGATATAACAGGACACTATAATATTTTGATATTAAACTAACATATTCTCACATGATGATGCAATATTTTGACATTATGATGTCACATACTGCAATTGAAATATTTATTCTGACATTATAATGCCACATCATTAAGTTATAATCCCATATCGTTCCATTATTCTTATTGAAGTGAAAACATGAATAAGTGGACATACACTGAACAACAATACCAATCTGGTGTTGTTCACTATAATATTGTATCATACATACTGCACTGTCGTAGAAGATTTGCTACCTATGAAACTATTAACTGAAGGTGTTATAATGGAATCAGATCAACTAAGCAGCGGCTGCGACTAAATGTTTGACAACCAAGAAACACGGAGCATCAGGTAATGGCAGCAATGAGACACCTGATCAATCTAAAACTTGTTTTAAAGTGATATTTGACCATCAAAACCTGGGTATAGACACTTAATGTGTGATGATATCCGTCATGTTGGCCAAGATATGACACAAACTAAAATTTTCGGTAATCTCGGGACACTTTGTCCCAGTTTTCCCTTTTAGACAATTCTGTCCAAGCTATCCGCCTATAACTTGCTTTATAATGTTATTTGGCCATCAAAACTTGGTTATGGACACCTCATATGTGGAGATATCTGTAATATTGGTCAAACAATGATACGAAATATAATATCCGGTAATGGCGAAACATTTTACACCGATTTATCCTTTTCGAACAATTTTGACAAAGGTACCCCCCTCTAGATTTTTTGCTAAGATGTTTATCTTTGTTTTGGTTCTAAGAAACCTAATTAAGAGTGGAGCTCGACCAGATTCTATTATAAGCCCTTTTTGGAAATCATCCCACAGACTACGAATAAATTTGACTTATATATCCTGATTGATGTTGCATATTCACGTTGATACATTTTACACATAACTAAACCAGCTCTTTGCCAATCGTCATTCATAGCAATAGTTGTTCATATGGGAGTAGTACTAATCCTGAATTACAAAGTATATTCAGTTTATTTTGTTAAGCCAGCAATAGTACACGAAACAAATATCACTTTTCCTTAAAAAATGTTCACTTCATTATTCGGATCACAGTAGCGAAATACAACTTCGGATTATACTGTCATGGTACATTTGAAATCTGTCTACGTGATTTGTCATTGAAGTATCAAAAACTGGTTGAGAAAATTGCTCGTTATTAACAGAAGTGGTGCTCTTTTTTTTCAGATGTAATTAATCTCGTTTTGTCTGTGATGCAGGAATGACATTTGCATCTGCAGCTAAATGTCACTTGTTGAAGAGTATGCTTTCTGTATAATTAACAACTGTCGTCCAATCAAAAAAACACTTTGTCATAAAATGTTATTTATGAGTTTTAAATGTGCTTTTCAGTCACGTTTTCTCTCCTCATTTACAACACTAAAGTCACTATTGAATATTGACAAATTCCCTTCTCAATGTAGAACCAAATTGACAAAAATACTACTAGTGCAAAAAATACTCAGTGATCGGAGCTCAAATGCGCGACAAACCATAATCAATAATCTCGTAGGCTTATATATATTTTTGCATGTGTCATCCGGGCCAGCCTGACCAGAGACGAGGTACATGGAATACATAAATGTCACAATAATTATTGATATTCATTTTGACTCTTATAATCATATCCGTCCACACACACACGCAATCTAACGTATATTGCAGACTGATTTTGATCTTATCGCTTCCTCGCCTTTTCCATTCGGGTTTTGTGGAGGGGTTTTATTTGTTTTATCGAGGTATAATACCGGAGAGCTCTTATTCATATCATCACAGTATGTTCATTTTATCAGTTATTACTATTTGTGGTGGGGGTGAGGGGTTAGCACCCCTACAAATCTGCACCATTATTTTGTCCATTACACCATCGTGTTATCAATATAAATACCGAAGTAAGTTGGTCTTGTTAGGGTTACACCATGGGCTAATTATAGCCCTAAAATTTGTAAATGTTCCTGGCGCGAGGGGATTCAAACTCCCTCTCACACTCGTCCCCAGTGTGGCCAGGTGGCTGTGTTATTTCGCCGTCAGTACATACAGGGTCATCATGAATTTACGTCAGTGCATTTAGACAGCGTGGTCACAAATGTTCTCTGTAGCTGAAAGCCCCGCTTTTCCCGTTTTTTCATTTAGCTCCTCGTAAATGCACCTGTATCCCTCTGAATGGCATGCCAATAGATCCTGGGGAGAGAGCAGTTACTACGGTAAATATGACACATTTGCGATTTGTCAAGTATTTTTCCGCAAAATGTATCAATAGGCCTACATCAGTTTACTTAACAATTTCGTGACAGAAAATAATAGAAATGGTATTCTTTGAGTTCAGCATTGAAAAATACATCACAGCCAGGTGATTTTTCCATCATGATTAGTAAGTGCATTAACGATGTTTACGGTAATTCAGCGGGACTTGGCGTTGATGAAATAGGTAGAGACGGCGGTGTCATCTCTCCTACCCTTGTCGGCAGGGCTCTCCTGGTCGGGGATGGCTCTCCTGCCCTCTACCATCGGGCTCTCCTGGTCGGGGATGGCTCTCCTGCCCTCTGCCATCGGGCTCTCCTGATCGGGGATGGCTCTCCTGCTCTCTGCCATCGGGCTCTCCTGGCTGAGTGGCCTTGTCGTCAGGTCTCCCCGGCATGGCCCGGATGAGGCTCCAACAGATGTATCACGACTCGTCATCACAACATGAACAATAAGTAAACACGCCCTGCCCGGAAAACACGCGACATTCAGCCATTGTTGGTTCAATGTTGCTAGAACAAAACCAGGAGCAATTCCAGAATGAATTATTGCTATTTATAATAGTAGTTGAAATAGTAGTTATTTTACCACTGGTTTTGGTGCGGACAACGCTATATGTATTATGTAAAGTATCATAAACATTTATATTTCATATACTGCTTTTAGTAAATACTTGTACATACATTTTCCGTCATTATCTATTTTTTCTATATATTACACTCTATAACATTATAATATAGCACTATGTTCATTTTTATGACGCACACGTCTGCATAGATTTTCCGGCTTGGATACATATATATTTATCTACGACCTGGTATCCGTGGGTTTAGAAACTTTGGTGTTGGAGATATTACAAATCTAAATCTGTTTGAGCTGTTATATTTTTTAATTGTACGTGTTTTAATATTGATATCAGAAAATGACAATCAGTCTTTATTAACATGCACAATCTGTTACTGGTGGTTTGTGATTTATTTGTTATCTTCACTTGTGTATTTCATTTTATGTTAGTCAATATCGTTTGGTAAATAAACAATTTCAAAAAAATAAAAACAACAGTCTAGGTTCTTTTTGGTTACAGATTCATCAATTATTTGGACATAATCGATGTGTACGTCGAAAACAAACAATTTTTTTTTATTTAATATGTGTATTGTTTCGTATTACAGCAGTAACCACAAGCAAGTAAAGTTTGGTTTTCGAAAGGTAGATTTTAGTGTCGCTGCTTAAATTAGCCATATTAAATTGATTATGATGGTTGGGGTGATAATCTACTCTGTTAAAATTAAAAGTTTGCAGAAAGTTGTCATTGTTGCAGTGGCTGTTATTTCGCTGTCAAATAACGGGAAGTATTTCTAAGCAATCAGCAGTGTTTTGTTACACGTGAGATTACCATTCTCTATGGGAAATACTGGTCGAGATGGCCATCTCGACCAATCAGAAGCCTACGATATATCGTACCTTGTACGAGAATACGGGCCCAGTGTTTTAACACGAGACGCAAAATCACCCTGGGGTTGGCCTTGTGACCTGACCCAGAAAGCTAATCCGTGTTCCCAGCGGTTGTCACCGCCCGGGACTGCTGTCAGTTCCGCTCTGTACCTCCCTGGAAACTCCCCATGTAGATTATCCTCTAAATACCCACAGTACCCCCGGGGATTGCGATCCTTCACACAAAACCAGGCTTATGAGCAAACAACTTATTTAAAAAAATGATTCTATTCAGAATGGCATATTGGTGGTCTTTGTATGTAGAGTGTTAATTCTAGCACCATGTGTTAGGAGTAGTAATGTGGGCATATTGGTAATTACATGACTGATTAAGGTCGCCTGACAGCCACATCCAAGAATAGACTAGGAACTTTCATTTAGACACGCAGTCAAGTATCTCAGCTCACGTAAGTATTTAACCTTTTCAGTGCGAGGATCGACTTCTGACGTCAGAATCTGAGTCTCTAGACGTCAGAATCTGACGTCTGAAGTCAGAATCTGACGTCTGAAGTCGATCCCCTCACTGAAAGAATTGACAGTTATTTTTAATGGCCGTAGACACATAACATAAGTATTCAAATGAGGAGGAAATATGTAACTACATTAATGATATCAAATTGAAAATAACCCTGTCTCTTGGTTTATATAAATATATTTTAGCACTTTAATGGCTCATAGGGGTTTGTACAATTTGTCAATGACAAAATTCAATGGTTTACAAGAACTCTCAAAGACAAGGACATTTTAAATATTAGTGAAAACAATTTTAATGAGTATAATGAAATAATGAGATTAGTATGAACAGTATTTGTTATATTTATTGATCGTAAAATGTAAACAACTTCACTGGGATGCTATATAGTCCTGCATGGATAATATACCGGCATTATATTACAGTATTATGGTGCTGGTCACTTCATTCCACAGCGATCCCTGTGAGATCCTCCAGAATGACGATGACAAGAGCATCACATTTATGAAAGGCGTTTTTTTATAACGAGACATAGGCTACATAATAATTCAATGTTGTTTGGTTGTATAATTTAGATGTCATGCAATCAATCTCTGATTCTGGATAATAATATTCAAAAGTTAATGGAATAAACACGTGCAGGGTAGTCTAAGCTGGAAATGGATGAGCCAGTGTGCTGTAACACTTTACACCTCACCCCAGTTCAACATTTCGTCTGATTTCAGGGATCTCGGTACGCCCGTATCTGCTTACTCGAAGAGGAAGCAGATACTGCTGTTTGCCCTTTGATCGTCAGTACATCCTGCTAGACCAGATGGCTGATTCGGATCTGGTTAATTTAGGTTCAGACAGTCTCGGGATACATGGCCAGGTTAATCCTTGGTTGATCTGAGCGTCTCTACATACACATTCTGGCAAACTGAATCATTTAGCAGATAATCACTCTGCCAAATAGCCACTTAACCCCTTCAGCGCGGGGTCTGTAGACGTCAAATTCTGACGAACAAGGACAATCCCCGCGCTAAAATAAATAAAATATTTATAATGGCCGTAGACACATAACATAGGTATTCAAATAAAGCGAAAAGAGTTAACTAATACATTTAGAATCATTTGTAATAAAAAACCCGTTGGTGTCCAGGATTTATACAATCTATTTCAGCGCCGTGTTAACCGTCTTATGAGAGGCAAACGAGAACAGCTGTAACTACTTCTTTTGAAATGTAACCAGTTACTGTGCTTTGATCCAGTACGGCAGTGTGAACATCTTCCTCACTGTAATACAGGACGCAGAATTGTGAATAAAGACAACTGAAATAGTTATGTGTGGCAGATTTCATAAATATCATGAATAATGAATAATTACTATTGCATTCATATAGCATAATCCATTACAATAAGGATATGCTGGACTCTTATTTGAGATACTACACTTGGTTACTATAGATCTGGTAATTTGCGCATGTTTCTATTTTCGTGAATTTCTGACTATGTAATTTTTCACGATGCTGAGAATTCGAGAATTTTTATTTTTCTTGAATGCAAATCCCAAAGTTCATTTAGTAGATCTAATATAATAATCATTACCGGGAGATTCTAGAATTCGCGACGTTGTCCTCCTCGCAAAATTCGGGAAAATTCAAACCTCGCTACAGCATTTGATACAATCTGACCATATTTATTACAACTTGTGGAGGGAATTGCGGCAGCAATTCCTTCCACAATAATAAATATATGGGTGATGGGATGGATAACTTCACATTCTACAAACACGTCCACCAAGCTGTCCGCTTTCTTATCTACACCGTCAGCGTTGATAAATTCATTTCGGTCTGGTCAGATAATCCAATAGAGAGACACTTACCCCTCTGTCCAAAAAGTGCCGCATTCCCTCCTCATGCTCCTGGAAATAGTGGCGTCCCAGAAAGGAAGCAAAGTGGGTTAATGGTAACAGAAAGCTGAAAAGAAATCTCGTTACTTCTAACGAGATAACGCGGTGTGAGCAATGGCGGGGAAATTATACTGACACTCTTTTCAAATCTTAAATCTACCAGAATCGACGGCTTGACCTTTTAAACACCCGAGTTGCTCAATTGTACCATGTAGCAATAGAAAAAAAAGAGACAGTATCAAAATAATGAGGTTCTAGGCTCATTCGGTGGATATATTACAAATGTGTATTTTATAAGGCCATTTCACTAAATATCTTAAATATGTATATATTTTTTAACTTTCTCTCCTTTCCAATAAACCACAATAAACAACGTAGGGTTAAAAAGCACAAATCGCCTAATAATTGCGCTATGTCACAATTAAAGAAGAACATCGTATTCGTTTTATGCAAAACAAATTATCAAATACAGGCTGCCATCTTTTGTATAGCATACACATGTAGGTGTGACATGCATTATGACAGCACAGTATAGAGTCGGTGCACAGAAGCAGCGAAATTCCGAAAGAAAACGTGATTAGACCAGAGCAGTAAAGACTTGCGAATGCAAACAGCTGTAACCGCTTACTTGAACAGTAAGCAGTAACTGCTGTTTGCCTTTGTTTGTCGGTGCAGAGGGATGGATGGTGATTTTGTTCTCATGTGATGCTTGTGTGAACAATAAATACAGCTCTGTATTTACTTCACTCTCATTCATTAACTTGTCTGAGAGAGAGAGAGTTGTTGGACATTTTGAGTGTATTCTCAAACAGATTCACTGCACGCTGTGTTAGTCATTGATGTCACATCTGGTCACTGTGTGGATTCACTGGCTGGCTGGCTGGCTGCTGGCTGCTGGCTGACTGACTGACTGACTGACTGACAATAAGAGAAGTCGGACAAAATACATGATTATTTTATCAAAAAGCATAGGTGAGATTTTTAGCAGAGCTGTATTGTGCATCAGCATGGTTAAATTATGTTGCATCCCGGTAGTAATAAGAGATTAAGGTATACTCGTTGATAAACCCTCCAGCGCTATTTTATTCAATTTAAATTTGTATCCATTTGATGTTGTGTCTCGCTACCGCGATCCACAACTTCGAGTGAGCAAAAATGGCCTACTACACATTTGCAGTATTTGACTTAAAACATATCCAAGAAAAAATCCAAGACAGTTTAAACTCATTTTTCTTTCAAATGTTCTTGTTTCAAGGACAAATAAAGGTCTGAAAACGGTTATAGGAGCGATAACCACTGCAATGGGTAACCCTTTACCTGCAGTCGTTTTTAATATGTTTTGTTATCTGAATAAACAACTGTTATTAGGAATAAAATGACTGTTTAAATATCAAGATTTGTAAATACTTGATCTCAAATTAAGCAAATATGAGTAATTTTCACCCACTTGAGGTTGTGGATCGCGGTAGCGAGACACAACCTGAAGTGGTTGAAAATTTAAATAAATTAACTTAGAACTCCAAGGATTAATGAAGTATGGTATTGGTAATATGTCCAGTGAGGTGTAAGGGGTGCTGGGAGGTGTAAAACCACATCACGTCACATATCTGGACTACCTTTGGTTTGGACCACCTGCCTGCAACACTGATGGACATACCTTGTCTGAATTCCCACCTTAATTAACCTCCTGCTCCCAGCGTCCCAGATGAACCTTGAAGCTCTGAGACTCTTCTTGTTATTAAAATAAATCAGCATTTCACATTGGAAAACATCTTTGCGTAATTTAAATCGATCAACCGCCTGGTTGCAAATAATATGTAACCACGAAAATTCAGTTTGGACAAAGGATGTAATATTGTGTTTTTGAGACGCAGACCACCATGTTGTTTTGCCACTATCCATATTCCTCTGTTGACTAAATACACTCCCCTTCAGCCCCCCCCCCCCCCCCATATCGTCTGACACACCCTGAAACATAAATCACTCATACAACGCTGGGCTAATCACGATATAGCGTTTAGGATTATGGCCCATCATATAGTCAGCGATATCATTCTGTGATTTGGTTTTGTACTCTATTAGCCAGCAAACACAAAACGGTGACCCACTGTTGATTTAATGCTGGTCCACCGTCGTAGACGTTGGCCAGCTTTAAAACAACATTGGGTTTATGTATCTTGTCAGCATCCAATTCACCAAGCTCTATGTTACTGCCCAGCCAACGTCGCAGACGACAAACCAACTAAGGTAACATTGGGCCAATGAGTTTGCTTGCCCTGCATCTTATACATCACAGGAGCTTAGTACGTTTCCATCACCAGCGGGCTAATCATCTTGCCTACAGCAAGGCCCGGCTTCCCCCCTGGCTCGCTCTAGGGAGGTTGGGGTAAATGTCATTCATTCCTATTGCAGATCGTAAAACGAAAAAGCTAGTTCTGAAACTAACACTTTTAACTCTCAACCCCGTATTTGCCATTGACTATTTACCATACAATTTTAATTCATTTGAAAAAATAGCTGCTCGCGCAGTTTCTACCTTCAAACAGGGTTGTAATTTTAAAAAATGTTGTTCCAAATGTAAAAAATAATAATTAAAATATAATGATGTACATCGCTCATTAATTTCAAGTACAACCTGTGACATTGAAGATAAATCAGAACCCTTCAACTGCTATGTCATTTAAATGTTCACCTACAATTTAAAATGGGTGAAAATTACTGATATTAAGTTTAATTAAGACGAAACATTTGTAAATCTTGAAGTTGAAACAAATGGAGATTTAATTACCCAATACAGCGGATTAAAAGCGAATGTAGTCTTTCTTAGTGTTTAAAGGGTTAATATGTAAGCGTAGATGCTACACACATTATAGTAACCCTTACAGCGCTGGGATCAACTTCAGACGTCATAACATAAAGTCTATCCCCGCACTGTAAGAGTAAACTATTTATAATGGCTGCTGACCCATAAGATTTTCAAATGAATCAGAAAGTGCTAACCAAGAGATTTGTGATGATTTAAAATTCAAAATACACATTTAGTTTCCATGGTTTATACAAAAATATTTCAGCGTTGCAAGGGTTAATTGTACAGGACATGAACGGGAACCGGTATCCACTTATGTCATAATGAGTATCGTTTATTAAAAACACCAAGGGTGGTGCGCGTAATAACTAATAATCATGTTCATTACTTCAGCGTGGGCGTGGCATGTTGCCAGGTGCACACACCCATGGCCCCGGTGTCACCAACCGACTTAAATCTAAATTTTGCCTCAATTATCAACTCGTGATGAAGTTTCCACAAATCAGTACGTTTATGATCAACTTGTGTCCAGGTGCATGACTTATCTGAGCTGGTTGGTGAAACCGGCCCCTGGTATTATATTAATTAAAACACACCCTGCCTTACCAACCACGACATTATACGCCGGGAATGGAGAGTTATTGTTGATCGAGTACAGACCAATTATCATGGTAGGCCTATGGTGCTACAATCAGTCAGGTGCGACCGAAATGTTGATCATGAGGGATTTTCATTATGGTCTGATGTGTTTTAAGTCAGTTAAAACCCTCGGAGCTCTACATTCTTAGCTTTGAAAAAGGTCTCGGCCTTCGACCTCGGCCCTTTTCAAAGCTAAGAATGTAGAGCTCTTCGGACTTTATCATATACATAATCCTTACTTGAAACTGTACATTTACACAGCTATCTCGACCAATCACAGACCTAATAGATTAAATATGTCCCTTTGAGAATATCCAACAAACACAATAATACGTCTACCCAAGGTTGGTTCAATGCTGAACCAGCGTCGACCTATACTTGCCTTGTGTTTGTGGGTACCGACCATGTGTATAAAATAAAAAGTTGGACAATACTAGACAGTCTGTCAGCCGCCGAAATTAAACATCATAATGATCGTAAAACCGATAGAAGTAGTATTGTATTCATTCATAAAGTGGGTATGTCGTAAAACTCCCCTTCAGATGATCAAATATATGACGTAATCGATTCAACCTATTTCATTCATTCATAAAGATGTGTAGGTCTAATAACAGTATACACAGCTGTTGTGAGACTATGACGTCAAAAAGTAGTCTTCCATAGAGGTATATCAAAATAGTACTTTACTATCAATCCATGTCATTCGGATCGTAATCCTGATCCTGAATCCGGGTCGTCCGGACCAACCAACAAGACCAAAAACACAACCTTCTTGGCGCGATGTAACAATGGTTTGATGTATAATACTGTAGCCAAACTATGAAAAGCTTTCCGAACTATGAGAATCACAGGTGTAGCTTCCGAACATTACTATTCACGTCCAAAATGGTGCAGTGCAGCTGAAATCTCAAAGCGCGGAAATATTTTTGTATAAACTTTGGAGAACAAATGTGTTTTTAATTTGAAATCATCATAAATGGCTTAGTTAGCTCTTTCCGCTTCATTTAAATACCTATGTTATGGGTCTACGTCCATTAAAAATATTGTAATTCTTTCAGTGCGGAGACCGTTTTTATACGTCATTATCTGACGTCTACGTACGTCAGATAATGACGTATAAAGACGGTCTCCGCACTGAAAGGTTAATCAATTATCAGCTATAAGGGCACTCTCACGTGGGTGATACGGTTTACTTTTTCTCTTGTTAATTAATCATATATATAATTCCGTAGTGCATACATGTTTGTACACATGTAGACACTTATGTGTTGGTGTTGGGCTTTGACACTGATTGAGTTGGCAATGAACAGAAAAGAAAAACTAATATTTTGTAATTTTTAATTATATAGTATACAGTTTAACTTCGTTATAACGAAGTAGCATGGACCTAGAAAAAATACTTTGTAATACCCTAAATTCGGTTTAAGCGTGATGTTCCCCACTCCCTCCGCATCTCAGATCGGTCGGAGCATTCCAAATCATTGATAATGAATGTAATTTGTTGAGAGATATAGGCTGTATACGGCCTACTATTATACATACGATTGATATCACTCTGTATGAATTGATGTATAATGTGGATAAAAAAAACAAATAAATAATTATGGTAACATAAAAAATAAAGTTTTTTTAATAAATCATGGACAAGAAAAATAATATACACACACTCAATTAACGGACTAGAGGTCAGTCTACGGCTATCATATCTTATCCCACTCTACTGGCCAACATAGCGAGCCCTTGTGACAACAGCAACATTCTCAATTCCAAAGTAGTCTTGAGAAATGATATTTCATCACATTTCACTGACTCAAACCAGTTTTCTACAAGTTTAGTGTGATAGATGTCTAGAGCGAGTGAACATAATATTATCATTTACATAAATACTTAAAATGGTACTAAAGAACATCAATGCGGACTTCACAAAGTAAACTTTAAAATATGATGTATCACTATTAACGGCAATTGTAGGTTATAATTAAGGCTATGACGTAACAGTCATCACCGTTATTGTTGTGGTCAAAGGGCAATGGTACACGTGTTTAAGGGCTCTAACTACCATCGCTAATGAACGCTTCAAATATTAAAATAATGCTATAATTGAGGTCCCCTCAAATGGACGAATTACGAAACTAAAGTGTTTGAAAACAAACTTTTTTTAAATTAGTATAAAATATAGCAATATAAAGATAAGTTGCAGGTTTTGTGTTTATTTATTTTCCAGTCGTAATGTGTGTTCAGGTGTATACATCGCAAACTTTATTGTTGTTTTTTGTCGTTATCTTCTTTTTTAAAATAACATATTTTTAAATATTTTTAATAGCAATAATTACACAGAATGGAGCAATTATAATACAGTAACTTAATTTAATTCGTTCATGGGAAGTAAATATTGTATGCGACCAGCGGTACTGAAAACGTCATTTTACATATAGTGCAGGAGCTTGTGAAATCCCGTGGGAAGTCAGTGGTTAAAATATGCCACGTATATAAAAATGTTCAGAATAAACCACAGAATAAGAAAAAGTTTGATGGAGCTCGCAAATGGGTGTCAAAACCCTCTTATCTGGCAAAATTCAAAATGGCGGCCATGAAATAACAAAAGTTATCATATCTTCACCAATAATTTAGATAGAGACAAGATTATTTCACCAAACCATATGTTTTCGCTATCAAGGCATGCAATAAAACAAACAATACATTTATTCGACATCATTATCATGCAAAATTCGAAATGGCCGCTATGAAATCACTAAGGCTAGCATGTACTCGTCAATAATTGAGTAGAGACGAGTTTATTTCACCAGACGACATGTTTTCTGTATCAAGGGATGCGGTAGACACACGATACCTTTAACGACATCACTACATGTATCATGAAAAATCAAAATGACCGCCAAAACATCATAACAAAAGTTATCATATCTTCCTCAATATTTCAAACAGAGGCTTGATTTTTGTTACTAGGGAATAAAATGGCACCGTTTTTAATTTTTCTCGCTTTAGAAATTAACGGCCGGCCCTGATGGCTCATTCGTAACGACTGGGGCTTATAACCTGGATGTACCAGGTTCGAATCCCGGTCTTGAAGGATATTTGTCGTCGTGGTTGTGCATATACAGTGCTCCAAACTGTTAAAAGGCCTGGAGTGTACAGTGCTGCCTGTGGTACTGTGCGCTATAAAAAACCCTTAAAGTCATTCGAAATAAGAGGAGGGCATAGTCCCGGCTTCGGGTTTCCTTCTGTCGCGATATTACCATGATTGTGCAGAAAGCAACGTAAAACAATATTCATTCTTTAGAAATTATGATCTTGACTGAAATATTACATCAGATAAAAAAACGTCTATGCAGAATGTTATCTTGTATCCCCCCAAAAAGCACATAAATGCATGCAACAGTGGGTCTGGTGTAGTGGTGAATGTAATAGGCCCGTCCCCCACTCTGGTATGGTGGTTTAAAAATGTTCCCCCCTTCACAAACTTAAGAATTCAGTATTTTGGGGAGCGTGCTTGCTTTCAGACTTCCAGTCGTAGGTCTAGACTATAGTACAATCAGATTAATCTCACTATCCTTGGTAGGTAATCCTGATTCAGTGTAGTCTGTTTGTCCGCATACTCATTGTTCCGAGGCTCATTCATTTATTCGCAGAGCTAAGAATTGCTATATTATCAACAAATTTCTGAGAATAAAATGTAATCATCACTAAGACCCAAGCAAGTACGTACTTGAAACAGTTTGGCTTCATTAGTCACGCATGTTTCAGTTGCAGCTCTAGGATCTAAAAAAGGGAGCTGTTTTTTGTGCACGATAAGGCATTAGGTAAAAGTTAAGAGGGCGCCCGCTGCAATAGGTTACATAAGTGAGTGAAAATATTCTGACCCCGCTTTTTGCTGCTATCATGAGAGCAGGAAGCCCGCCTCCTATATTTAGGGATAATGCCGCGATGTTATTATCCTATGGAATACTTGCTGTTTGTTAATTTATAAAAAAAATATAAAAAATATTTATTATAATTATAGTTATAGTTAATTAATTATATCTCTTGTAAGTCAATATCACATTTTAAACAAGTCATCTGTTCGTGACCTCAAGGCTAATGAATTATCACAATTAGATGATCGTAGCGATAAAAGCTCTTTAAATCCTAGACATTATTAAGGGTTGCTTCAAAATTTAGTAAATCATAACTTTCACTGGCTTTTCATGACCAAAATGTGTTGGGGGCTTGTCTCTTTGATTTTTCGGTTAAATTAAAGTCAATTCATGGGATCTTGAGAGCAAAACTCCTCACTTTCCCCTGACTTTGCCAAAATTTATTTTAACGTAAGGTGTTTTCCTTGACAACTCAGGGTTATGATAAACAATCCTAACTTGTCAGGTTATTAAGGTGTCGTGGCAACCTCGATTATTGCCATTTCATTATTAGCTTTATAATTTAAAGTATATAATGTACTTTATTGCCATATAAATCGACAATATTTTAATTTAATTATAGGAAGACAATAATACAATGCAGAACGGAACAATAACCTATTATTTACCTTATAACATCTTATCCAGCTCTAATTTAGTTGTGAACGTATGTATTGTGGAATATAAGTTTAATCCCGGGCGGATCCAGTGGGGTACTCAGGGTGCTCGAGCACCCTCCCCCCTTAATTTCCAGAGTGGTAATTTTCTAACAATAATTTGATATACAATTAATCCACCAGTGTCCGACATGTTGGTGCCAGCCCCCTCCACACCTGAATGTATACCCCTTCCTATTTAAAGAGCTGGTGTCTGGGATGCATCATTGGCGCCATTGACAGATTAAAGACTCAGATCAGACAATGACCTGGGCAAGTGCTAGCCACATCGCCCCTATGTGGCGACAGAAGCAAAATCTTTAGAATGCAAATCTTTAAAATTGACCATTCAGAGCACCTAAAAGTAGTTGCGACTGGTCTTCTTTCTTCTGTCCACCCTTAACTAGTGTGAGATAGACACATTTTTCAAACATATATTATTATTTTTTTGGAAAGAAACATAATAAAATATAGCAACTTTTTGTTAGTCTTGGCCAATAATTGAAACGTTGAGCGAGACTTGAAACAACGTCATGGGAAATAAATATGCTAAGATTGATGATAATTATCATAGATTACCTTGAAACAACGTTGTTCCAAAATAGATATGCTAAGATTGATGGTAATTATCATAGACTACCCTACCCTTTGACAATTACAACACATGCCAAAGCTGGAAGCTCAAAAAGGCACCCTGTCCTGCGGCACATCCCCAGTACTTGAGTGCCCCCCCCCCCCCCCGGCACAATACACAGTAGGCTATAGGGATAGCTTGAAACGGGCAACGACTTAGACATGGACGTGCTGCCTTCTCAAGCAATTGATATAAATAAAATAATGAGGACCACGGGATAAAGATTATTCGCCAATTACCATGATTCTTTCACCTGGGTGATGGCGAATTCATTTTTCAAGAGATATCGTCTTGAGAACAAGTGGATGGAGTCACTGACACGAAATAATTCAGATACAACTGGGACTCAACAGTTTATTTTTTACCACAGACGAAATCAAGGATAATAATTAAAAATTTGCAGTAAAGTTGTTTTAACAATGTGGAAGAACAACCAATACTAAATAGGCCTAAGTGATGTTGAACTGGAATATAACATTTGCATTAAGAAATATTCAGCCATAGGGGAGGGTGGCAAATTAATAAAGGTGAAATAAAAACAAATATCTCAGGAATTTTAAGTGATCATTAGTGAATTTTGTAAGCATTTTAATGGTCCACAACTTTTTTCAATGACATGTTTTCACTTTTAATAGATGATTGTTGCATAATTAGGCCCTACATAATTGCCTAAACGGCATTCCACAAACAAGGTTGTATAATTATTATCAAAATGAGGGTGACACAACGTTTGATTAATACTATCGTTGCCCCACCGTCTGCTACGCTGGCCAAACATTACCACAACATTGGGTCGACAGCTGTTTATTTTTATCTAGCTTATTTAGTATGCCTAGTAGTTCGCACTCGCTATTAAATGAACTAATGATCATGTTTATGTTTTTTCCCCAGTATGTGGTTGTATTAGCTTAAATAGTTGGACTAGAGTAGGCTAGGTTAATCTGTCATCAAGTTAAAACTGACATATCAGCCGGTATCTCATATCTTTGTTTTACAGCAAAGATACCACAAAATCGCACTATTACATGTTTATTTTTTTTCAAAATTTTGCGAAGGCATGCCCCCCCCCCCACATAGCTCTCTGCTGTTGAATGGTTTCTTAGAAATCGGAGCACCCCCCCTTAATTTATTTCTGGATACACCACTGGGTTTATTGCACGACAAGTGAAAGGTGAAACTTGGGTGCAAACATTACATCTCAACGTCAAACAAGCCCAAATCTTAAGATATGTGTATATTTTTCGGGGTTATATAGTATCTATTCTACAACCCCTGGCAATGTAAACTCACAAAAAAACATTTTGACTATTCAATGCTATGCATATTCGCTGTGTTTTGTCAAATATTTTTTGTCACCTAAAAGTGTAATGACAATTAATTGAAGAAAAACTTTGCTATGATTTGACGTTGCAATGACATTAACTTGCCTTTGATATGCTATTTGATACACTGCAGTGTAGACGCTAACTCTGTAAACATGATCTGTACAAATATTGATACTATTTTGCTATGCCCCATTGTGTTACATTACATTACTATTTTTAGTAATGTATAACTAAATTTATAACAGTGTCTGTTCTATGGCTGGAAAACGGATTTAGAAATACAATTATCAGGATAGTATGCTATGCCATTGTTGTTGACCTCATGTAGTCTAATTATGATACAGGTGGTTAATAACTATACACACTATATATAATGCTGTTAACTTGTTAAAAATAGGTAAGCATCTTAGAGGTGTAGAATATTATTTATATCGAGAACGTGTAAGGTCGATGTCGGGAAGTGCACCATCGGTGTAAATGAACAATTATGCACTCTTGTGCATCAATGTGACCATATAGAAGTGACAGCTAATATTTCAAAATACATTACATTAGAAGCGGTGTAATTCAATATGGATATAATTGTTTTTAAAACATTGTTCTGTCGATCACGTGTGGATATGCCCTAATTGTTCAGCTAAAAAATCTGTTACGTAAATGGGTGGTGTGTGCTATACATAAACAGATGCTCTACTATGTAATTAGCATTACTAGTATTGAGACATTGGATAAATAGGTAATGACATAACATTTTGAAGCTACATAAAGATATACAAACAAAGTAATGATGTGTTTCATTGTATTATTGATGCCGACAACATGTGGTTAGATGAAAAAATCCAGTCTTTATCTTTATATGTGATAAATTCATTAGGTTCATGGCGGCCAACTTGAATGATTAACTGTATTGCGTGAACATTATATCGATGACATGAGATTTGGTGAAATAATATCAGCGCTATCTGGATTAATGATGAATATATTATGACTAGTGATTTCATGGCGGCTATTTTGAATTTTGCATGATGATAATGTGAAATAAAGTATCAGCATTTTATTGTATACCTTGATACCGAGAACATATGGTTTGGTAAAATAATATCGTTTTTATCCCAATTATTAAAGCAAATATGATCAATTTAGTGATTTCCTGGTGGCCATTTTCAATTTGCATGATAATGATATCGAGTGAAGGTATCGTTTGTTTTATTGCATTCCTTGATAGAGAAAACATATGGTTTGGTGAAATAATCTCGTCTCTATCTCAATTATTAACGAAACGAAGATATTATCATTATGGCGATTTTATGGCGGCCATTTTAAATTTTGCATGATAACTATGTGAAATAATTGTATCGTTTGTTTTATTGCATTACTTGATACCAAAAACATATGGTTTGGTAAAATAATCTTGTTTCTATCTCAATTATTGATGAAGATATGACAACTTTAGTGATTTCATGGCGGCCATTCTAAATTTTGCCTGGGAAGAGTGTTTTGACACAAATTTGCGAACTCCATCAAACTTTTTCTTATTCTGTAGTTTATTCTGAACATTTTGATATAGGTGGCATATTTTAACCATCAAAATCCCACGGGAATTTATTTATGAACACAAGCATCCCCACTAATACTCAACCCATTCTTTGACAATAAGACAAACACGATCACCATTGCACGAGTACGTGTCATAGCTGTAAACTGCTTAATATACTATTGATATACTAACTTATTATCATATTATCAATGATTTAGTGATGAAGTCCGTACATGGCTAAAATTGTCACTATGGAAAAAAATACGATTGAAAATAATGCAGCTCGGACTGGGACATCGTTGACTCAATCTTGTGTCACCTGCCACGTAGGTTTAATGCTAGATGTGAAACCGGCTGGCACATTGTTGTGTTAACAATCTCGACGAACCTGACCTCTCTAATTCATATCGGGGGCATATGAAGTTTTAATATATTTTGATATTCACGAAGTTAAATTATTTTCGATTGCATTTTACAATATATCGCAGTAAGAGAGAAACATGTGATCGCGGGGATCAAAAAATGCTTTGTAATAAACGAAATACTAAATTAATAACGATTTTTTATTTTTTATTTTTTTATTATATAGTATATATGTATTCAAATGAATATAATTTTCTGGTATATTATCAATGCAAATAAACCATTGCAAAATTAATTTCCTTTGCTATAGGCCTACAGTGTTTTAGCGAGAGTCATGACTGTCGTGACGGCCATCGTAGTGATTTCGTAGCTGAGAATGTTGAATGTGTGACATTTAATCTGGGTTTTTACACATAATGACTCACATTTTAACCCTTAAAGCGCGGAAATATTTTTGTATAAACCATGGAAGCCGAAGAGGGTTTTTAATGATTTGAAGTCTTCATAAATGCCTTAGTTGGCTCCTTTCACTCTATTTGAATACCTATGTTATGGGTGTACGGTCATTATACATATTTTCACTCCTACAGTGCGCGGTGATCGACTTTAGACGCCAGTATCTGACGTCTAAAGTCGATCCACTCGCCCTAAGGACCATGAACTGCAATAAATTACATTACAAAACGCAGAGCAATGTAGACGATGTGACCTTGTATTTCTTAAACTGCGTTTTCTTCAATGGTTGGAAATAAATGTCCTAACTTGCCTCCACTAAGCCAGTAAATTAGACATAAGATTGAACGAGTGACAGTAATAAAGTAGATGTTAGCGTGTGTTCCAAAATACATTTGACCTGTAATATGTGGACTCTCTTCAACCTGAACATTCAGTCAAATAGTTAACCAAGTCCAATAATAATATATTTAAATTTTCAACCATTTCAGGTTGTGGATCGCGGTAGCGATGCACAACCTGAAGTTGTTGAAAATTACGCAAAATTGCTTAATTTGGGACCAAGCCTTAACAAATATTGACGTTCAAGCAGTCATTCCATTCCCAATAACAGTGGCTTTAGAATCGGCTAATAAAACGGATTAAAAAAAACATTTCTTTTGACTAGCAGGCAATAAACGCGATCATCCTTTGTTGTACAACACAGACTAATCATGTAATTCCAGTTTACACCTACGTGCATTTTTTGGTCGCGGTTCTTGTTAAATATTCGACCTAAGCTTTTGAAATAATTGAGCATTAACCAGCAATTTCACATCAAAAACACTATTTAAAGCGTTTTTATCGATGTTAAAAATAGTATAATCATGATGGGATCGTGTCATTTGTAATATTTAATTATGAAAAATAAAATGGTTAATTTAAAATAAAATTTGAATTACCCTTGGTATTTATTAAAGTATATAATCTGGTTGACTACTTGCACCAGTGCCACAAGTGTGTATAGCTGTTAATCAATAAGCTTTTAGTGGAGAAGCCGCTGGCGATGAGGTACGCCGGCTAATTAACATATCCCGTATTCAGGAGTTCTGCCAATGTGTCCACTAATTCAATAAGTACCGCTAACCACTGAACATTACTTTGCCTAATTAAATTTAAAATGAATCACGTAATAAAGAGATGAGATAATGTGGAATTTAACCTGTGGTGCATCTTCTCCGAGAAAAACGGTGAATATATTATTAAAAGCAGGCTAATTGACTTGTTAATTTGTTCGTTTCTAATTTTCATGTATTTGAAACTAGAATTCCCGACGCAATTTCCATCTTTTAAGGATAAAAATATTTATTTTGATGAAATTGAATTATTTGCTTAACCTTTCCAGTGCGAGGACCTACTTGAGACTTCATAATCTGACGTCTATGGACGTTAAATGCTGAGTCGATCCATGCACTGAAAGAATTAAAAAATTATAATGGCCGTACATCCATAACATAATGTAGGTATTCAAATGAAGCAGAATGAGCTAACTAAGACATTTAATTTCAAATTGAAAAAGAAAGTTTCCATGGTTTGTACACACATATTTCCGCGTTGTAAGGGCTGACGATACATCCACAACTAACTATTTCATCAGTTTCAGTGAGATTGTAGTGTATTTAGAGTTTGGTATATATTTTTATTAAATTGTTCATATCACGAGTTGTTAATCGATACACAAGTTCCACCTAATAAACCTTAAAGCGATCCGGGTAAATTATAAAGCAATATATCAAAACGAAAGAGCAGAACATAGTGATGGATTATTTTGCTGGATACATTGACACAACATTAACCATGTTGTGTATTCACGCGAGAAGGATGCTTGAATGGCTAAATTAACCCTGTAAGAGTTAAGCATGATAATGATCGTTCCCGATACATCTTTTAACATATCACATAGCATTTGTTGTGATATAAATGGATGTTCTATCAGTAGGAGTTGCAAATGATTTGTCACAAATTAGACAAACTAGTGTGATGTTCACACAGTTGGTCGCATTAACTAAATAGACACAACTTCAAGTGGGTCAAAATTAAAATTAGATTACTTGGCGAGCAAACAGTCCTCCTCTGCGATCTGGTTCATACAAAATACATTGAAAAATAAAAATCTATCGGTCTCAATGTTGTTTTACACGACCGCTGTGTTGCTAAATTTTCAGGTCATTTTTAATTCCTGGCCCAGTTTAGCCTATATGTACACTCAGATGTACATTTGTTTTATTTCATTCTCATTCAGCTGAAGGTGTATGGAAATGACAATCAATCCAGATGTTTTGAGGATTAACCTTTAGAGCTCTGGGGTATATAACTTAAATTTTCAGTCACTTGAAAATGTGTCTCGCCACCGCGATCCACAATTTCAAGTGACTGAAAACTACTGTGATTTGGGAAATTTGAGTCGCCACCGTGAATCAGCGTCACATATTTTTCACGCCTCTGAGCTTGGATCAGCGATGATTTTGGCGCTATGGAAGTTTATTATTATAACCTTGAAAAAATATATTTACACAAATGCTAATGAGAACACATAAATAGCACTTAATTCGATGTCAGTGGTCTAAGAGTTAAAAAGGCACAGTGAAATGAGTGTCTACCAGCCTACATGCACACGGTTTGACACAACAGTAAACTTCTGTCTCGCTGAATTTTCAGGTCATTTTCATTTGCTGTCAGGTGTGAATTGCTCTCGCCTCAAAGTGAAAATGAGAGTGAGCACTTGTACGTTGAGGGTTAACCCTTTCAGCGCGGGGATCGACTTTAGACATCATATTCTGACGTTTAAAGTCGATCCCTGCGCTGCAAGAGTAAAATATTTATAATAGTCGTAGACGCATGATATAGGTTTTCAAATGAACCGGAAAGAGCTAAATAAGACATTTATGATGACTTCAAATTGAAAAAAATCATTTGGTCTCCATGGTTTATACAAGCATATTTCGGCGTGTGAGGATTAAAGGGTCTTTGCAAGGATCAGTCTGATTGATGGATCCGTGAAAGGTGTCCGAGATCCAGCTTATTGACCAGGAAATGCGTGCAATGAAGGAGCATTGGACACGCTGCGCCACAAATGGAAGCCAAGGGCCGCCTGAACGGCCACTGGGGCCGACGGCAGGAAATTTACTTTAGCCCAGGGCGAGAGGAGACCGAACCGCTGTGCACCTTCTACGGACCACCGCGGTGGCCTCATTCGATATCTCGCTCCCTTAGATATGATAGGGTGTGTCTGCCACTTTGTCAGGTGACGATTACTGCAACCACAACCCTTGGATATGATATCAACCACTTTGTAAAGTGGCAGATACACCCTTTCATATCTAAGGGAACAATTTGTGGTTGCAGTAATTGTTAACCCTTTGCAAGCTGGTGACGCATGTTATTCGCCGTCTGATATGATATGCAAACGGTGCACATTTGAGTGCGATACGGGGAAACACAGCACTCGTCCAACGAATAAGGAGTGGCCATTCAAGGCAGTTCAAACTGTGGGCTGATACCGATATACGTCTCATAGGGAAAATCAGTGCACAGAGTGCGGCAATTTTGAATAACATTAATTCAATCAAAAATACTTAACAAAAAACTTGACGCTTAGAGTATTATTTTTGTTAATTACATTTCAGTATTTATGTAACTGGGTAATTCCCATTCAATTTGAGCTTGAAATCACGGTAGAATTCACAGTAAATGAAAACAAGATGAAGTTTCCGGTGAGGTGAGGGGATTATATAACGTTGATGTGTAGCACACTTAAAACAATGCCATGTTGTATGTCGCGGACCGTGGTACATCAGTTCTCTTCACTCACACACATTTTAACCAAGTCTTTTCTCTTTATTTCGAAATTAGCATAGTCCCATGACTAATAATATTTATTTACAAACAGACAATAAACAATTATCACTAACTGCGTTGTAATGATTTCTATCACCTAGTGGCTGTTACATGTGTAGGGTCAGTACCGAGCGGGCCCTTCCTTAACATGTAAGTGGTAGGTTGTAAGGTCCGCGACATTTGTACATTGAAATCGTCAATTCAAAAAAGCACAAAAATGCAGCTGTGGGCCAAATTATTATGCTCCCAATAAACAAATATTATAATTATATTTACTCCCTGTTTTTCAACAAAGAAGCTGGATAGTGATACCTTCGCTCATAATCTCGAGGGCTTATAACTTTATTGCTTATGAAAATCACGGATCACCGTTAAATAATAATCGTAATTTTAGCCCTTTCAGTGCGGGGAATGACTTTAGATAGTAGAATCTGACGTCTCAAGACGTCAGATTCTGAGTTCTAAAGTCAATCCCCGCACTGGAAGGGTAAAACATTTACAGTGGCCATAGACCCATAACATAGGTATTCAAATGAAGCAGAAAGAGCTAAATAAGACTATTTTGATGATTTCAAATTGAAAAATTCCTAAGGTTTCTTGGTTGATATAAAATTATTTCAGGGTTTTACGGGTCAAATAAGGCCAGCGCTGATTCAGATACTTGTAGTTCCTGTGATGTTTGAACTCGCGACCTGCCGCGTGTTAGGCTAACATTAATAACTACACCATAATGCGAGCATGATTAATTCCTGATAAGAAACACTGCAGTTATGGTAAGGTTCGAACTGGCGACCTTCTGCGTGTCAGTCAGGCATAATGGTGGCTAATTCAGCCTAGTCTAGTAGATTGACGTCGATACGAAACAAACCACCATAATCTCGGGTCACCTGGTGGTTTGTGTAAAGATCTCGGCGGTATCCATTGAAGTCATGAAACAGATTCTTTGCTTCTAGCTTCATGTTAATTTTCTGAACAAAAAACAATTAGACATCGAAAAATGATAGGCTGTTGAAAAATACAACTTTTTCTCGACTCCATACGGTAGATGCCAGATTGAATGCAGTTCAAGTGATGTATTTCTCAGTGCATTATTGAAAAGACAGCACATGAATGCAATGAAAGCTATTAAATCTAGCTAATCATATCAGAGTGTAATGTACCAACACTCGAAAATCATTTGCATTGACTAACAATAATTGACTTATATGTAAAAAAAATGAAATGAATCGAGCTTTAGGCCACCTTTGTGCACATATAGGCTAAACTGGGCCAGGAGAACCTTCTGAGGATGGTGAGATGAATGAGATGACACTGTCCTCTAGACACAGGATTCGAAATTCGGGACCTGGCGGTCTGAGGCCGAGCACGCTACCTCTCGGTCACGGAGGCTCCCCACATTACTGACTTTCACACGTGGATGGGGAAGAAACAATTTTGCTTCCTTCAAACCGCCGAGACCGGGAACCGAACCCCGAACTCTGGCGTGAAAGGCAGCGGCGCTAACCTATATATGTAATATTGTCATTAGAGCGGCAGCTGGGTGAGATATGATACCGATATACGTTTCACAGTGAAAGCCGCTACTAGAAGTGTGAGAAAGCTGCATACAGCTTAAAATGTATCCCGTAGTAAAATGAATCTTTCACTACGCTGACGATGTGACAATAGATGAAATTGAAGTAATAACTTAAGGAATACCGGTCAATCCTGCTAACAAAACTATCCATTTGCTTTAAAAGAACAGAAAAAAACAAAACTGAATACCCAATCGCCCAACCACTTTTCCCAGTGAAGAAAGACCCTTGCAATTTTGTTGTGAGAGGAAACTTCTTTATTCTTCTCGGCTTTTCACTCGACAAAGGAGGTTGTTTTCTTGTTCCTACTATTGGAGTGACATACAAAGAAGTCCACAGACAGGCGCCCATAAATAACACTTAGCATCGCTATCATCCATGCTCTTGTTTTTAGTCCCAGCAAAGAGGGATATAATACTGGTTTGATGTTGGACCAGCGTCGTGACGCTGGTCTAACATCAAACCAGCATTGGCTACTTGTGTCTTGTTTTCCCGTGGTGAAGGTGTCACTACGTCACATACATAAGGTTTAATGCTGGGCCAACACTCACATGTATACATTGGATGAGGATGCAGCCATTGCTTTGTGTCTGAGTCATTGCAGTTCTCCTGCTCTGCTCCTGCTGTGCTTAGTTCACCCCTGAAGCAATCCATCAGCCGCTAGCTACGTGACGACACAGACAAGGTCAAAACAGCCATTATACTCAGGATATAAAGACAGAACATGGCGGAAATAAACACCATCAATTACTTTATTATGTGCATAAGTGATCTCTTATAATAGTGATGTCTTGCGGATATCATATGTGTTTTGAAAGTGGAAAGTACTATTTTTTTAAATTATACACGCATATGACAAATTAAAATTATTCTTTGGTGTATCTACAACTAGATGTCTTTTGTCGGATGAAGGTGATGATCTCAATTTTTTGGATAATTCATTTTGCAAATTTCTACAATTTTACAGCTACGTAACGACGCAGAGAGGGTCAAACAGCCATTATGCTCACCCAGCGAACATAAAACATTTGTATAACATTTATACAATGTTGGATGAACGTCGAAGACGTTGGGCCGACGTTGTATAAATGTTATACAACTGCTTTGTGTTTGCTGAGCAGGATATACAGAACATAACATACCGGAAATGAACACTATCAATATTACTTTATCACGTGCATAAGTGATCTCTAATTTATATACATTTTATCTATCAGATATCATACCTTATCCCCGCGCATTAACGTGCATGCACTTATATTTGAAAATGCACTTAGCTGTCGAAAATAAGTGTATGCACTTATATAAAGATGCTTATCAGATAAAGATGCTTATGAGATAAAGATGCTTATCACATAAAAATGCTTATGAGATAAAGATGCTTATGAGATAAAGATGCTTATCAGATAAAGATGCTTATGAGATAAAGATGCTTATGAGATAAAGATGCTTATCAGATAAAGATGCTTATCAGATAAAGATGCTTGTCAGATAAAGATGCTTATCACATAAAAATGCTTATGAGATAAAGATGCTTATGAGATAAAGATGCTTATCAGATAAAGATGCTTATCACATAAAAATGCTTATGAGATAAAGATGCTTATGAGATAAAGATGCTTATCAGATAAAGATGCTTATCAGATAAAGATGCTTATCAGATAAAGATGCTTATGAGATAAAGATGCTTGTCAGATAAAGATGCTTGTCAGATAAAGATGCTTATGACATAAAGATGCTTATCAGATAAAGATGCTTGCAAATACAGTATATTCATATACAATACGAATAAGGAACCTACGATCTTTGAACATTATTACCTGAAATTCTACGATGAGTTTTTTCTAGTTTAGTTTATTTCTTACATGAAATTTATTTTCATTACAAGGCATTGCTTTTTCTACCATCAAGCACTCCGGGTGCTGTGTTTAATTGGCGGCACATTAAATAGGCGTAACGGACGATAGACGCCAGGGGTCATAGGTCAATCTGGACACACGTCTGAGGCGTGAGAAAAGGAAAGTTATAATGTAACATGGATAGAGGTTGGTGCAGCGATGTTTCAATGATGGGCCAACATCTCTGATGTTGGCCCAACATAGAAACAGCGCTGGATGTGTGTATCTTAAAGCACGTAGATACGGGAAGCTGCGACCAGCTGCTGGAACATCAGAGAGCACCATCATGCACAGGAGTGCATCATAACACAATAGTGCACAGGACTGTATCATCACGAAGGTGTATATGACATTATGGTGCACATGAGTGTATCATCACGATACAGCGCGGGGACCGCGTCTTTATACGTCAGAATCTGACGTATTCTGACGTATCCAGACGTATAAAGACGGTCCCCCCACTGAAATAATCAAATCACCTATAATGGCCGTAGACCCATAACCAAGGAGGTTATATAAATATAAAATCCTTGCCATAACATGGGTATTCAAAAGAATCAGAAAGACCTAACTAATTAGTCATTTATGATGATTTCAAATTGACAAAACCCTTTGGTCTCCGTGGTTTAAGCAATTGTTTTTCAGCGTTATAAGGGTTAAACAAAATTGCCAAGTAAATGCAATGTTTGGCATAAATGTTTGGCATTATACAATATTTAACATTGTAATTGCAGGTGGCTTGTTTACACCTAATTTCTTTTCTCATACATAAGTAAATACAAATAAACATGTGCAATTTAATTTGTTATTTCCAATTTGTTTGTATTGTTTAATAGCCCGCATAATATTGTTCTACATTTGATTGAATCGAATTATTATTCGTTTATTCATGGAATCATTACATGTGTTGTCCAAACCATAATATATTTTTTAAATTTGCACATTAGTTTATACATTTTTATTTTTGACAATACTCATGCACACAGACTATAACCATATAGGCCTACCAGACACGATGAAACGTCAAAGAATCAAGTGATATTCCTTGAGATAAAACAAAATAGAATTTCAAGCAGTGATTGCGTTACTTCTATAAAGTTATCTGAATGTCAGTGTAGCAATTCAATGATACGTAATTCCTTACATTTACCTAATAATGCTATATCGCGTAAAGAGATGTCTAACTCATAAACATCATCCTATTCAAGTGACATGCATTTCACAAGTAGATCTACTTCTTTCCCAGTAGCCCTAATCCTGCTTATCATGACTATTTTCGTTTTTAATCTGTTTTATCAGTCAACCAAATCACTGTTAATGGGAATGAAATATGTCTAAACATCAACATTTGCAAATATTTGTGCTAAAATTAAACAAATATGAGTAATTTTCAGCCACTTGAAGTTGTGGGTCGCGGTAGCGAGACACAACTTCAAATGGCTGAAAATTTAGATAAATTAACTTAGCATTATAAGGTTAACCCTTTAAGCACCCTCGTCTCATTAATATGTCATTGTTTTATTTTATCGGGAACAGCGAACAAGGGCCAAGTGAGGGTCATTTCTCCCAGACAGAAAGGGGATATCTAAGACAGAGCGTGCCTGAGAGGTATGATAAATAAATGTGGCCTTCAATTTGACACGGCTCAGCTTTGTTCTACAGAAAGCAGAAATCGTAAAGCGGTATAGCAAACTACATTCAATACAATAGAAGAATAAAGCAATTCTCACTTTGTATGTAATTTAGACCAAGGAATCTATAAGGATTGATTCCTTGGTAAGACCAATAACTTTATATAGACATTACAAATATCGAGCTATGTTAGGTCGTGTAATGGTATACATAGAAATCAATATTTCACGTTGTATACTCAAAATATATTGATGAATGAAATGATGAATAAAAAGAATGAATGAATGAATGAATGAATGAATGAATGAATGAATAAATGAATGAATGAATGAATGAATGAATGAATGAATGAATGAATGAATGAATGAATTAATGAATGAATAAATGAATGAATGAATGAATGAATGAATGAATGAATGAATGAATGAATGAATGAATGAATGAATGAATGAATGAATGAATGAATGAATGAATGAATACATAAGTACAATAATGAATGAATGAATGAATGAATGAATGAATGAATGAATGAATGAATGAATGAATGAATGAATGAATGAATGAATGAATGAATGAATGAATGAATGAATAAATGAATGAATGAATGAATGAATGAATGAATGAATGAATGAATGAATGAATGAATGAATGAATGAATGAATGAATAAATTAATAAATGAATGAATGAATGATTGAATGAATGAATGAATGAATGAATAAATGAATTAATAAATAAATGAATGAATGAATGAATTAATTAATAAATGAATGAATGAATGAATGAATGAATAAATGAATGAATGAATGAATGAATGAATGAATGAATGAATGAATGAATGAATGAATGAATGAATGAATGAATGAATGAATAAATGAATAAATGAATGAATGAATGAATTAATAAATGAATGAATGAATGAATGAATGAATGAATGAATGAATGAATGAATAAATGAATGAATGAATGAATGAATGAATGAATGAATAAATAAATGAATGAATGAATGAATGAATGAATGAATGAATGAATGAATAAATGAATGAATGAATGAATGAATGAATGAATGAATGAATGAATGAATGAATGAATGAATGAATGAATGAATGAATGAATAAATTAATAAATGAATGAATGAATGATTGAATGAATGAATGAATGAATGAATGAATGAATGAATAAATGAATTAATAAATAAATGAATGAATGAATGAATTAATTAATAAATGAATGAATGAATGAATGAATGAATGAATAAATGAATGAATGAATGAATGAATGAATGAATGAATGAATGAATGAATGAATAAATGAATAAATGAATGAATGAATGAATTAATGAATGAATGAATGAATGAATGAATGAATAAATGAATGAATAAATGAATGAATGAGTTAATTAATAAATGAATGAATGAATAAATGAATGAATAAATGAATGAATGAATGAATGAATGAATGAATGAATGAATGAATGAATGAATGAATGAATGAATGAATGAATGAATGAATGAATGAATGAATGAATAAATGAATGAATGAATGAATAAATGAATGAATGAATGAATGAATGAATGAATGAATGAATGAATGAATGAATGAATGAATGAATGAATGAATGAATGAATAAATGAATGAATGAATGAATAAATGAATGAATGAATGAATGAATGAATGAATGAATGAATGAATGAATGAATGAAGTGTGTACTTGCACGACTGCTTGTAGAAGTAATACATATCGACACGATGACACAAATCTACATAGATATGGGTTAAAATCACATGAAAACTATTATTCAACACAATGTAAATATCTGGATTATCTGATACCAACCATACTTTCTGTGATAACATATTGATCAAGTGCTTTACCGTGTTGAACCCTTCACCTGCTAGAGACGCGTATGTCCGTCATTTGACATAGTTTGAATATCAATAACCATTAAACTGCTAAGCGCGACTATAGTAGGTTTTTATCCGTTTTCTTAGCCGTTTAAAGCGCAGTTATTGGGGACTAAATGAACGTTTAAACATCAAAATTTAAAACTGTCTCATATTAAACAAATACGGGTTACTATCACCCAATTGAAGTTGTAGATCGCGGTAGTGCTAGTTATTCACACCTCGGTGAACCGGTGAATGCACACGTTCTACGATTTCCGGGTGGATAGACGTTTAATATCACATGTGCAAAATAATGCGCCTAGTACTGGAGACCGAGATACTGTATTTTGTTATCCGACTCGAGGCAAACCCACCATATGGTCACAGCTGTCCACAGGCTCAGCAATCATGCATTGTTTATATCCCGCTAGTGGGGCATGCATCAGTCATCCTGTGGCTAAAACAAGGATGAGTGACTATTTCTATACGTCGCTTTCTCCACAAGCATGGCAATATCGCGACAGACGGAAGTCCGAAGTCGGGATTATGTCCTATTCTTTTCGAATGACTTCAAGGGTTCTTTATAGTGCCCAGGACCATAGACAGCACTAAGCACTCCAGGCCTTTGAACAGTTTTGAGCACTGTATATGCACACCTACGATGACAAATATCCCACTCGGCCAGATCCGAACCCAGTACTTATGAATTTTGTTGATCCATCATTGTATAAATGTTATACAGATGTTTTGTGCTTGCTGGGTACACAAAGGACAAAAGCATCGAGACATTGTCCTAACGTTGGGAGATGAGAAACATGATATTTATCTGTAAACCTGCACCAAGCGGATTTTGAACCCGTACTCCAGGCAGTGCCACGCTCTAACAATTGTGCCACGTCCCTCCCTGTGCAACAAAAAAGTCAATCTAAGAGGTGTTTATTTTTCATAAATAACACTATGTTTTCGTCATTTGAAGCTGACATTTGAAATTTCGTTGACTTCTATTTTGTCAAATCGGAATAATGTTCACCCATTTGAGTTTGTGGGTCGCGTCAGCGAGACACAAATTCAAGTGGGTGAAAATTCCAATAAACAATTTTGCGGTTACAGGGTTGAATGAACGACAAATAGAAACAAACAATTTAGCGGCACATATGATAATAATATGGCCGCTAATCCCGCTATGTTTCTTGATGAGAGATTTAGGATTACAATGATACAAGTTAACTTCTAATCTGCGTCACCTAACCATGCTAATAGATGGATATTGTGTCACTAATTAATCATTGACTCTACAAACAAAAAAGGTTGAATTAATCCGACAGTCAAAGTGTGACTGTTGCCCGGACCTTGTTTTGGCTGATATCGTTTTTACAGTTCATTTTTACTCATTAGCATGCTTATAATGACATCCAGGTAGACTCAACTTGGGGGGATACCCAACAGTGAAAAAACATATCAACTAAAACAGGGTTGACCCCATCCGCTGCTAGACTAAAAGAAATATAATATCGTCAACGTCCATCTATATACGTATCGCCAGTGAGAATGATGTATGTAAATGAAATAACATGAATGGGGTTTCAGGCCACATATAGGCTAAACAGGGCCAGGAGAACCCCCTGAAGATGGTGATATTAATGAGATGACACTACTCTTCAGACACAGGATGCGAAATTCTAGCCCTGGCTGTCAGATGCCGAGTAGGCCTACGCTACCTCTCTGTCACGGGGGTTCACCATAATATTAAATCATTACGAGTGAGCGAGAAAGAAACATTTTGTTTAATTTAAACTTGAAGGCCAGAATTAGATTCGAACCCACGATCTCTTATTTTCCCAGTAGGCAGTTAACCACTGTACCCTGCCCAGTGTAGTATGTACCACTCATTTGCGTGGCATATACCGGCACGACGTTCTGGAAGCGTGCAAAGAAGCTTTGGCAAAAAGGAGAATTATTTATGTCAGTGATTTGACCCCATCATTAGTAAGTGCTACACTGTAGACTAGTAGGTCAAAATAAATAAATAAACATACTGAATTGAGAATAACACGCGATGACCCCAGACTGTTTTTAAACTATTTAATATAGAAATTAAGTAACGGTATTTCGCCATATCCATGTCACGAAGTGTACAAAAAGTCACGTGAGGTAAAAAATGTAAAGTTATCAAGCTCGGTTCACACTCTGAGATTTGGTTGTGATGAGATACATCAGGTTCACACCTTTAAACATTTCAGTTCAAATGTTTGGCAAGGCTGTTTCAATTTTGATGACAGTGGCAGGTCACTGTGAGAATATTATTTCCAATTCTGTGAAAGTACATGTATGTACTTTATGCTTAGGCCTACTTTATTTGGTTACTTATCTTCAAATGGTAGATTTTATGGAGCTGGGGATTATCTTAACGTTCTCTTATTCAAATTAGAACAGTTAAGATAAATCAAGATAAATCCTATTTTTTTAATGGGAATAAGAGGAAGTTAAGATAATCTTGATTTTAAGATTCTTAGTGGCATGGGCCCAGGATGATATGGCTATAGATCTACATGCTCATATGTGTCATCGTGCATTACATCACATCACTGTACATTATCATCTCAGGAGGAAGCTATGCCACCCCTTAACCCTTGCAGTCCTGATATATAAACCAAGAGATGAACGTTGTTTGTTTGCAATTTAAAATCGTCAAAGTATTTGTTAGCTCTTTCTGCTTCAAATGAATATTTATGTTATGGGTATCCGCCCAGTAAAAATGTTTTACTCTTTTAGTACATGGACCGGTTTTAGACGTCACGATTGGTCCTTAGACGTCATAATCATTCACCAGCAAGTATTATTTTCTGTATTAATTTACTGTGGTGTTTGGATTTTAATTTGCCATAAACCACAAAAACCCGTGATATTTTCAGTCGCCGTGTATCAGCTTACGTCACCAGCGTCGACCACAGATGTATCCCGGTGCTGGTCATGTCCTTATTGACCGCTCAGAATTAGTAGGATTACGCCTGCGTTCTGGTCAGGGCATAGTCCCATCTGTCTAATGCGGGGCCTGATGGCTAAATCAATCGGCACAATTTACTAAATTGAGTAATCGTGTATCTGGATTACTTATGCATGGCCAGAGCCAAGCATTGTTTGGAGGAGCCGCGGCCAAATCCAAACTCCTGGTTTTCACAGCGCCGTTGGGAACAGCTGATAAAACGTTGTTTCAATGATAGTCCAGCGTCTACGACGCTGGTCCATCATTGAAACAACGTTTACCAAACGTTTGCTCTTGCGCCTCTCATTTATGTGTTCTGTGTTAGTTTACACTGACGCTTAATACATTATACAATGATATGGTGAACGCACGGGAATCACGCCATGATTTTACTATAACCCTGGGCGGGGGCCCTAGGGTAGTGGTTAACACCGCTGCCTTTCACGCCAGAGTTCGGGGCTCGGTTCCCGGTCTCGGCGGTTTGAAAGAAACAAAAATGTTTCTTCCCCATCCATGTGTGAAAATCAGTATTGTTGGGAGCCTCCGTGACCGAGAGGTAGCCGTGCTCGGCCTCAGACCGCCAGGGCTCGAATTTCGAATCCGGTGTCTGGAGAGCAGTGTCATCTCAATCATCTCATCATCCTCAGGAGGTTCTCCTAGCCCAGTTTAGCCTATATGTGCACAAAGGTGGCCTAAAGCCCGATTCATTTCATTTTTTATTATACCCCTGTATTTGCAGATCAAAGCAATCTTTGAATTTGATATTGCTGGCGTAAATGACAGCTTGAAATGAATGAGAATTAGTCATATTCTTTGAACAAAATTGAAAATACATATCATCCTTTGCGATAAATACACATAAACCACATATACGTTTATTCCTTTTTAATCACAGAGATTAGTTCGACAATAAAAAAAAATTCAATTGTAATTTTTACCACCTTGAAGTTGTGTCTCGCTGACGCGATCCACAACTTCAAGTGAGTGAAAATTATTCAGATTTGACAAAATGGAGATCAACTGTGTTCAAATATTGCTGATTGATGTCACATTTTATCTTTAACATGTTCAAAAGCTGGTACATAATGTGCTAATAAAAAATGAAAACCAGAATATCTGCGGCACCGGCGGTTAAAGGGTTAATATCATGATTGAGCTGACTAATAAGCCTCAACCCTGAAAGCGCTGATATACTTTCGTAAAAACCATGGAGACGAAAGGGTTTTTTCAATTTGAAGTCATCATAAATGCCTTAGTTGGCTCCTTTCACTCTATTTGAATACCTATGTTATGGGTCTACGGCCATTAGAAATATGTTTACTCCTACTGCGCGGGGATCGACTTTAGACGACAGAATCTGAATTTATATAATATGTATCTGTGAATTAGATTGTACATGTCAGTATATAAAAAGAATACATATGATGGCCGTCGACCCCATACCATGATAACATGGGTATTCAAATGAAGCGGAAAAAGTTAACTAAGACATTTTATAATGTTTTCAAATTGAAAAAAACAACAACTTTAGTCTCCATGGTTTATACAAACATATTTCAACGTTTAAGGCTTTAGCCGCCAAATTATTCAATTGGATTTTTCACCCACTTGAAGTTGTGTCTCGGTGACGCGATCCACAACTTCAAGTGAGTGAAAAATTATTCAGATTTGACAAAATGGAGGTAAACAAATGTCAGATCTTGCTAATTAATGTCACTTTTTATCTTTAACAGGTTTAAAAGCTGATATGCAATGTGTTAATAAAAAATGTAAAAAACGACTATGGACGGCACCGGCGGTTAGAGGGTTAAGGTTTAACATCTACTACAAACCGCATTGTCCATATCGGCGACATTTCACTTGGTTTGAAACAGACCTGGAAACGTAAACAGGCGATCTAGTGAGGGATCCTACAAGCCAATCTGTATGGAATGTGTGTCCCATAAACGTGTACGTTTACTTACATTATATCAATCAGCATTAATGAATATTCAGTGCTTTTAATGTATTTATGTTTTTACCCGGTAATACTTCTGTATTGCATATGTTTACTCTTACAGTGTTTAAACAGACGTCAGGATTTGCAAATGTTCGGGGTCAAATCAATAAAATTGAGTAATTTCCACCCATTTGAAGTTGTGTGTCGCGATAGCGAGACATAACTTCAAAAGGGTGACAATTTATAAAGATAACGTAGCCGTTAAAGTGTTTGTGACGCTGTACCAACAATAAAACAATATAATACTGTGGTATTTTACACGGCATGCCTGCCACTGGTACCTGTTTTTTGTTGCTGTGTGCGTGATATGTTTATAAATATTTGAAATATCTAATGGTGTGTCATTTATCCAGCTCACGCATTGTCGCCACAATAGTGCTGCAGTTTTGAGTGCGTGCTGATGTTGAGCTTTAGCAGTGTCTGCAAATCAATATGTTGTTGAGTACATGAAACGTTGACCAAATGTCAATTTAATGCGGGCCCACCGTCTTCGACGTTGGCCCAGCAATAAATGAGTATAAATTGGTCAGTCTTCCTGGACTGAAAACAGTTTTAAACTCACTGATCGTTTGAGATTTGATCTCGTGTTCATAGTTAAGACTATATTTTAACTAAGTCGATTAGTAAAACCAATAAGAGGGCTTATTATTATTGTATACCAGGTATCATATGGTTAAAAAGATTCATGTATATTATACGGGGTGAAAATAAAGACCATTGACAGAAAGTGAATGAAATGAAATGAATCGGGCTTTAGGCCGCCTTTGTGCACATATAGGCTAAACTGGGCCAGGAGAACCTCCTGAGGATGGTGAGATGAATGAGATGACACTGTCCTCCAGACACAGGATTAGAAATTTGAGCCCTGGCGGTCTGAGGTCGAGCACGCTACCTTTCGGTCATGGAGGCTCCCCACAATACTGAGTTTTCACGTGGATGGGGAAGAAACATTTTTGTTTCTTTCAAACCGCCGAGACCGGGAACTGAACCCCGAACGCTAGCGTGAAAGGCAGCGGTGCTAACCACTACCCTAGGGCCCCCGCCCCTGAGAGAAAGTGTGAATAAATGGGTTTAAATATTTATGAGGAATCTCATGAACATATAATCCACAAAGGTAAAATGTTGTACAGCGTGTTTTCATTTTCACTTTTAATAGTGCTTAAATTCAGTTAAAGACACAAAACTCAGTATCAAAATATTTCAAACATTATTATTTTATTTTATGAAAGATGAAGGACATGGCTACCATATCCGCCCAAATTTTCCCCCGTATTTCCATGCATACTATTTATTAACCCTTTCAATGCGGGGACCGTTTTATACGTGATGATCTTACAGACAGCAGATTATGACGTATAAAGACGGTCCCCGCACTGAAAGAGTTAAAAGAGTTCTAATGATCGTAGACCCATGACATAGGTATTCAAATAAAGCAAAACGAGAAGACATTTATGATGATTTCTAATTGAAAATAGCCATTTGGTTTCCATGGTTTATACAAAATAACTCAGCGCTTTAAGGGTTAATGAATTATAAATCACACCATTCACATACAATATTTGAGGTAATACTGATGCTCATTGAGCGAAATATCAGTATTTCCACAGATACATGACTCACTGCACTGATAACAATACTGAACTATAGCGCACACATCCCACAGAATTCGCTAGCCGAATATTGAATTAGTGTTGGTCCGCCGTCTCTGAGGCTAGCCCATGCAGCATAAAACAACATTTGGTCCAACAAGCAAGACATATTGAAACAACGTTATTTTAACGTTGGCCTATCGTCTGCGATGCTGGACCAACATTAAACCAACATTTGTTCAATGTATCGTTTTTACTGGGAAGGACTGCATACTGTACTTTGTAGCCATGCCTGTTTTGGCGTTTGGTAATCAAAATAAAATGAATGGGGGTTTTACTGAGATGAATGAGATGACACTGCCCTCCAGACACAGAATTCGAAATTCGAGCCCTGGTGGTCTGAGGCCGAGCTCGCTACCTCTCGGTCACGGAGACTCTCAACAATAATGAGTTTTACGAGTGAATGGAGAAGAAACATTTGTGTTTCTTTCAAACCGCGGAGACCGGGAACCGAGCACTGAACTCTAGCGTGAAAGGCATCGGTACTAACCACTATCCTGGGGCAATGTTGCAGAAGACCGCAGCTTGACGTTATTTACTAATTAGATGTATTAATGAGGAGCGTGTAATTCGGAGTAAATAGCATGAATAGCTAATCAGCTGCTAATGAGGCGATGTTGCAGAAGATTGCAGCCTCACGCTGGCCCAATGTTGTGTTAATGTTGGGCCAGCGTCTACAACCATCTATCTGTCACACCCCTTGGACTTCGGGGCCTGCGAATTCACCAAGTGCAAGAAGTTCGAGTACAAATCGCGTGTTCAGAGCAATTATACTACTTAGATATATAATTTAGAGTAAACATTGCTCCAATGCTGGTCCAACGTTCAAGAAGGCTGAACCAGCATTGGCCCTATGTTGTGTATGAATTGGATGTGGACCAGACAGAGGCAGGTCAGTCTGGACGTCTTCAGGGATCATACATTATTGATGTCAATTTGAGAGCCGGGTTAGGATGTTTAGGAAATATTCACTATTGTGGGTGACCTCCGTCACTAAGAGGTAGCGAGCTCGGCCTCAGACCACCAGGGTACATCATCATTATTAAATGTGCAAAATACAAGATTTACATAATGATCATAATTGTTTACGCTACATGCCTACCACAGAATAATTGAAGTAGGCCATATACTATGTATTTAGGTCATTGGACTTTTTGCAGAGCGATCTAGACATTAAGGTGACTATACACCATGAGAATATAGTAACCCCTTTAGAGACACTCCTGCATATCCCTGATCAGACATATAGCAATATGTTATATCATGACGCAGGTTATATTAGACGTAGTATCATGGAATGTCCCGCGTAATAAGCCATAGCATAGCTCTGCTCAATCTAGCACTGGTTTAATACCCCGTTATTCACCAGATGTCGCTTGGGTCTTGTGTGTTTTTTCCAATACGTCAGATGGTGCAGCATTAAATATTCAGATGGATCAACTCTCAACGTTTGTGATGCTGGCTCTCTATCAAAATCTATCCGCTTAACCCTTACAGCGCTACTTCTTCAAAAAATATATTTTCACCCCCTTAAAGTTGTGTCTCGCTACCGCGCGTCACAATTTCAAGTTGGCGAGAAATCCTCATATGTGTTTAACTTGAAACCAAATATTTGCAAATCTGGATGTTTAAAGACCCATTTTATCCCTAATAACTGTGATTTGATCGGCTAATTATAGTCATGCTTAGCTGTTTGACCCTCACAGTGCGGGGATGGACTTCAGTCGTCAGAATCTGACGTCTGTAGACGTCAGATTCTTACGACTAAAGTATATCCCCGCACTGTGAGAATAAACATATTTCAAATGGCCATAAACCTTTGATCTCCATGTTTTTTACTAAAAATATTTCAGCGCTTCAAGGGTTAAGGGTTATTCTACATTTAGTAAAGCCTTGTTGTCAACCCTTGCAAAGCTGACTGATTTACATTTAGTAAAGCCTTGCTGTCAGCCCTTACAAAGCTGACTGATTTACATTTAGTAAAGCCTTGTTGTCAACCCTTACAAAGCTGACTGATTTACATTTAGTAAAGCCTTGTTGTCAACCCTTACAAAGCTGACTGATTTACATTTAGTAAAGCCTTGTTGTCAGCCCTTACAAAGCTGACTGATTTACATTTAGTAAAGCCTTGTTGTCAGCCCTTACAAAGCTGACTGATTTACATTTAGTAAAGCCTTGTTGTCAACCCTTACAAAGCTGACTGATTTACATTTAGTAAAGCCTTGTTGTCAACCCTTACAAAGCTGACTGATTTACATTTAGTAAAGCCTTGTTGTCAGCCCTTACAAAGCTGACTGATTTACATTTAGTAAAGCCTTGTTGTCAGCCCTTACAAAGCTGACTGATTTACATTTAGTAAAGCCTTGTTGTCAGCCCTTACAAAGCTGACTGATTTACATTTAGTAAAGCCTTGTTGTCAGCCCTTACAAAGCTGACTGATTTACATTTAGTAAAGCCTTGTTGTCAGCCCTTACAAAGCTGACTGATTTATATAAGGCATTAAAACTGAAGAGTTTTTACAATTTGAAATCACCACTAAGTCTTTGCAATAGATTCAACTGCTTAAACTCAGGGTCCTGACATGCATACACTATAAATGAATGAATGAAATGAATGAACGAATATGAATGAATATATAAGCTTCTATAGCGCCTATATCTTCGGTGTCACGAGCTCAAAGGCGCGGTTATTTCATTCCGGGTCATTAAGATAGATTGGATAATTGTTGCATAAGGCTTTATAGGTGACTAAACAAATCTTAAATTTTATTCTAAAACAGACGGGAAGTCAATGCAACGACTTTAGAAGGGGTGTTGTTCTGGAAAAAGGAGGAGAACGTGTCACTACCCGGGCCAGACAATTTTGAACTCCCTGAAACCTGTTTAATTCTCGGTTTGCAACATTATAGAGGAGACCATTGCAATAGTCCAGTTTAAATAAAACAAGCGCTGTTGCAATGGTTTTAGAGACTTCCGATGTCAAACACCGAATGTGAGAGTAGCAAGAACGACAAAACAATGATATGTGTTTTCTGAAATTCAAACCGCCGACAAGCACGACTAATTTTGTTTCAAACAGTAAGACCTCTGTTTTATCTGTGGTTAAGTTGAGTTTACTACTTCTCATCCAGTCACCTACGTCCAACAGATATTTCTGCAACAGTGCCAATGACATATCTAGTTCTGATTTGGATAGTGTGATATAGATCTGCGTGTCATCAGAATAAAGATGGTGACACACATTATGTCTAGAGATTATATTACTAGGAGGTGTTGTATAGTGTGGGAAAACGAGCGGCCCAAGGACAGATCCCTGGGGAACACCATACTTTGTTTGGAAAGGTTCACCCACACATTCTTTAACTTTAACCATTTGCTGTCGATCCATCAGATATGAGGCAAACCACCGGAGGGCATTTCCAGAGATGCCATACCAGTTCTCCAGCAGGCTGATGACTCAAAAGCTGCCGAGAGGTCTAGCAGAACCAAAAAAGAACCAAAACTGTTGTTTTGCCTTCATCAAAATTCCTCAATAAGTCATTCTGCACCCACAGCAACGCAGTCTCAGTAGAATGCAAGGGCCTGTAAACTGATTAATAACGATTTAAGAGGTCGTTTTACTCTAAGTGAGAGCGAATACGTTTTGCAATAATTTTTTCCAGCAATTAAGATATAAAATTTGTTACAGGTCTGTAATTTTTCATGTCATCCTTCGATAATGAAGGTTTCTTTAACAGCGGAGTTAGATGCGACAGTTTGAGCGTGTCTGGAAAAACACCCGATTTCAGAGACAATCTATATAAATGGGCTGCGCCGTACAGTCCATGCAACAAACATAGCGTAAGTTTTATAATAGCCCAAGATAGGTCTACAGTTAACAACAAAGTAAATGTAATACTTAATACTTAAAGCGCTGAAGTACTTATTATCAACCATGGAGACCAAAGGGTTTTTTCACTTTGAAATGTCTTAGCTAGCTCTTTCTGCTTTATCTGAATACCTATGGTATGGGTCTACAGCCGTTATAAATACTTTCAGCGATCGACTTTCGACGTCAGAATATTGATCTATCTAGACATCAGATTCTGACGTCGACAAGCGTCAGGTTCTGGTGTCTACAGTTGGTCCCCTCGCTGAAAGGCTCCCGCCTGTTACCTTATGAAAGTGGCAATGTTTGCGTGTTTGCGAATTTCTGATTTAGGGACTTTTCACAAAGTTTAGAATTCTCGAATGCTCAGTTTTCTTTAGTGGCGCTATTATATTGATAATTTTCGCGAGATTCTTTTATTCGCGAATTTGTCCTCTTCGCAAAATTCGCAAAATTTAGAACATCGCGAATATTACCAGATCTACAGTATTTGTTAAAATGTGAATTTTGTACTATGATCTTCCTGACCGTGGATTGCCAACTAGGCCATCTTTCTTCATATATCATTATGAGATATACAACAAAGTTATTGAAGTCATACAAACCACAGCAGCGTGATATCATAGCTATGCGGTTTTGGAGATAGCATCGTGATGAATACAAATTATTTATTGCAATTACCGGATGTATAATAGGTGTGGTGCGCAAATGGATATCTACATTGATAATTGAAGAATCTGTCAGAGTATCAGAATATGATGTCGCGTGATAAACCTAAAAACAACTGGCTTAATTGCTCCCATAAATAAAAAAAAGTTGTGTTTTGCGCTTCAAACCGACATTTTCATCCTTTGCCAGCAAACGGGAGACGTTTAATCAATGTTGGATTAATGTCTGCCACACGGACCAACATTAATCCTTACTTGCTGGCTGGTGTGTGCGGGGGCCCTAGGGTAGTGGTTAGATTAATGTCTGCCACGCGGACCAACATTAATCCTTACTTGCTGGCTGGTGTGTGCGGGGGCCCTAGGGTAGTGGTTAGATTAATGTCTGCCACGCGGACCAACATTAATCCTTACTTGCTGGCTGGTGTGTGCGGGGGCCCTAGGGTAGTGGTTAGATTAATGTCTGCCACGCGGACCAACATTAATCCTTACTTGCTGGCTGGTGTGTGCGGGGGCCCTAGTGTAGTGGTTAGCACCGCTGCCTTTCACGCTAGAGTTCGGGGTTCGGCTCCCGGTCTCGGCGGTTTGTAAAAAACAAAAATGTTTCTTCCCCATCCACGTGTAAAACTCATCCATCTCATCCATCTCATCATCGTCAGGAGGTTCTCCTGGCCCAGTTTAACCTAGATGTGCACAAAGGTGGCCCCGATTCACTTTATTTTTGCTGGCTGGTGTTTCACATTAATCAGCAGGGACTCGTCTATAAGGAGAGGGATCCCGGTCTAATTGGATCAGAGATGACAGGAGAAGTGTCAAACTCTCCGTGTCAGCATCCGCATGCTGTGCTGCGGTTTTTATTTCAGTTTTCATCCCTTTATTCTCTCTCGTGCACCTCTTGATATCAAGAGGAAAGGGTATTAATTAGGGATGTTCAGACATCACCGTGTTCCACATCCTTTCACACGGATCTCTATTTCAGGTATTTTCAAGAAATAAAACAAGATATGGATACTATTTCGAACGTTAGCAGAGTACATTAAGTTCCCAAGTGGATTCCCAAGTCGACATCAGATAGGCCAGGAGTGAATTACTGAAAGACGCTTAAAAAGGATCTCAACACCAAAAGTAACCAAGGTTTGACTTGATATGTTGGTAGTAGGGACCTTCTAGAGCAACCCGAGGTAGTATGCAAAATCAAATTATCGTACCAATTTTTTAGCGAGCATTTTGGGATAGGGGGTGTACTTTATAGCACACTACAAAAAAAAATATGTGTATATGATCATTGGCAATATATTTTCCAATACTCAAACAATTTGAAAGAATCTGGCAACATTACGTAATATGTTTTATGTTTCAAACTAAAAGAGAAAAACGTTATAACAATTTCTTTGTTATGAAGGTCAACAAACGTCAAGATCGCATGCCATTGATTTTAGCGAGTGCTTTGTCATCACACTATCTGTACTTTAATCTCATTCGTTGATAAATAAAGCTAACCAAGGCTTAGATTGAAATAAAACACACCACCACATTATTTTTTTATCGGACTACAACATTCTAAGCCTGGAATGGAAAGTTTTTGTTGCTCATATACCGAATAGCAGTACAAAACCTCTACAATAAAATCAACTGAAATGTAGAGTCTAATTTTGGTATATATACCTTGGTTACTTTTGGAGTTGAGCGAAAACAATTTTTCAGATTCGTGCTCCTGGACTAAGTATTCTAGGTTAATCTTATTTTTTTCTAATGAAAAAGAAAGAAAAGATATGAACAAAGTTTGAATTTTTAGTTAGCTGTGCCACTTCACTGCTTGTTCTGCTACATTTTATATTCAATTCGTGCTGTGAAAAACAGGTCATGACCATTGTTTATACAATTTGGGGAGTTGGGGAGTAAATTATATTATTAATAACACCAAATGTAGGGCAGCAAATCAAATTAGTATGTTATCCCTTCCTTGAAACTGAAAAAATATCACTACACGTAAATAAAATACATGTTGCGGAAATAACTGAGATGGTCATAGTAAATACGTTTCTTTATGTTATCAACAAAAGACTTGCATAGCATTAATAGCAATTAAACAACTAAGCGTATGTTTATCAGCTTGAAGTTTTGTGTCGAGGTAGCTAGACGTAGCTTCGAGTGATTATAAACATTCATTATTTGTAGTTGTGCATGAGGGTTAAACATTTTTTTCTGCTCAAAATAAACTGTAAAAAAAAGATGTTATTTCTGATCAGTGAGCGTATAACCCAGTAAACACAAAACATCTGTATAACATTTATACAACGTCGGCCCAACGTCTTAGACGTTGGACCAAGATTGTATAAATGTTATACAACTATTTTGTGTTTACTGGGAAGATCCATATAACTGGATAACGCGAGGCAGTAATGATGATTGGGCGCTAGAGAAGCTTCATATCTCATTCACTAGGTGGCCCAGTAGTGCCACTCATCCTAGGATGTGAAGCCAGGTGAATCCCGATGCCCACTTTATGTTGGATTATCAGGCCTTGCCACTGATAGATTAACCCCTAGTGTATGACGTCATACAATCACACACATGACGTTAAATAACGTCTTTATCTACAAGGCATGGTGGTATTTCACAGGGAGAAAAGACGCAGAATAAAGGTATGTATGTGTTTAAAATGACAAGCGAATATGAATCATTCTCCCCAGTGTGAACAAGTCGTCATAAATATATGGTTTATAAATCTTTCTCCCCAGTGGGAGCAAGCCGTCATAAATGCATGGTTTATAAATCATTCTCCCCAGTGTGAACAAGTCGTCATAAATGTATGTGTTTATAAATCATTCGCTCCAGTGTGAACAAGTCGTCATAAATGTATGGCTTATAAATCATTCTCCCCAGTGGGAACAAGCCGTCATAAATGCATGGTTTATAAATCATTCTCCCCACTGTGAACAAGTCGTCATAAATGCATGCTTTATAAATCATTCTCCCCACTGTGAACAAGTCGTCATAAATGTATGTGTTTATAAATCATTCGCTCCAGTGTGAACAAGTCGTCATAAATGGATGGTTTATAAATCATTCGCCCCAGTGTGAACAAGTCGTCATAAATGTATGGCTTATAAATCATTCGCCCCAGTGTGAACACTCGTCATAAATGTATGGTTTATAAATCATTCTCCCCAGTGTGAACAAGTCGTCATAAATGTATGTTTTCATAAATCATTCTCCCCAGTGTGAACAAGTCGTCATAAATGTATGTGTTTATAAATCATTCGCCCCGGTGTGAACAAGCCGTCATAAATGTATGTTTTTATAAATCATTCTCGCCAGTGTGAACAAGTCGTCATAAATGTATGTGTTTATAAATCATTCGCCCCAGTGTGAACTGGTCGTCATAAATGTATGTGTTTATAAATCATTCTCCCCAGTGTGAACAAGTCGTCATAAATGTATGTGTTTATAAATCATTCTCCCCAGTGTGAACAAGGCGTCAAAAATGGATGGTTTATAAATTATTCTCCCCAGTGTGAACAGGTCGTCATAAATGGATGGTTTATAAATCATTCGCTCCAGTGTGAACAAGTCGTCATAAATGTATGTGTTTATAAATCATTCTCCCCAGTGTGAACAAGTCGTCATAAATGTATGTGTTTATAAATCATTCGCCCCGGTGTGAACAAGCCGTCATAAATGTATGTTTTTATAAATCATTCTCCCCAGTGTGAGCAAGCCGTCATAAATGTATGTGTTTATAAATCATTCTCCCCAGTGTGAACAAGCCGTCATAAATGTATGTGTTTATAAATCATTCGCCCCAGTGTGAACAAGTCGTCAAAAATGTATGTGTTTATAAATCATTCGCCCCAGTGTGAACAAGTCGTCATAAATGTATGTTTTTATAAATCATTCTCCCCAGTGTGAACAAGTCGTCATAAATGTATGTGTTTATAAATCATTCGCCCAGTGTGAACAAGTCGTCATAAATGCATGGTTTATAAATCATTCGCCCCAGTGTGAGCTGGTCGTCATAAATGCATGGTTTATAAATCATTCTCCCCACTGCGAACAAGTCGTCATAAATGGATGGTTTATAAATCATTCGCTCCAGTGTGAACAAGTCGTCATAAATGTATGTGTTTATAAATCATTCTCCCCAGTGTGAACAAGTCGTCATAAATGTATGTGTTTATAAATCATTCTCCCCAGTGTGAACAAGTCGTCATAAATGTATGTGTTTATAAATCATTCGCTCCAGGGTGAACAAGTCGTCATAAATATATGTTTTTATAAATCATTCTCCCCAGT